>CATIWR010357294.1:0-13277 GCA_949677035.1 Omphalea diandra
TATATATATATATATATATATATATATATATATATATATATATATATATATAACACAGTTTCCTTAAAATCCCTAAATTCTAAAAATATAGTTTCATTTTGATAATTAAATTTTGTTAATCGAAGAACATGAAAAAACGATGTCTTTGTAGAGTAATTATTTTACTCGTTCATAGGGAGAAATATGTTAAACATAAGTATAATGATATGCAAAAATACTGCTACAACTTTTTATTTTATAGTTTAATAAATTATATTTTTAAAAATAATAAAAAATAAAATATTTGTTGTTGGCCCTAGGCACCATGAAGCAGGGATTGAATTGGTGTACAAAAATTAAAACAAGAAAGTAAGAAGGATAATGAGTAGAAGAGAGACACAAGATTTATAGTGGTTTGGGCATAATCGACCCTATGTCCACTCTCCAATTCTCTACAATTGGGTGTTCCACTATCTTCAAATGGTGTTTCTAAGCTTACACCTAACTTTTACACTTGTGTTTTCAAGGCTCACACAACAACCTATACACCTGCGTTTTTTAGGCTCACACAACAACATTTACACTTGTGTTTTTAAGGCTCACACAACAACCTCTTTTAGAGTTTTTACAGGCTCACACTACAACCTTTACAAATGGTGTTTATGCTCACACCAAATAATCACCTAAAGAAGATAAAAGATTGAGTAGCAAAATTGCAAGAGTTTAGGTTACAAATTAATGAATTCTCTTGTATTTACATCTGTTTGGTGAGGTATTTATCATCTCTACCCACCAAAGAGACGTAGCCATAAAACTAGTAGCAAATCTCTAAAGTATGTTAAACAAATTTTGTATTAAATGCTTGTCAGGCTTCATTCGCAGTCGCTACTACTCTTTCGCGAACGTAATTTTTCAATTTTACGTACGAGAGCCCAAAAATGCGGTGGAAATCCCTATTTATGTCTAACGGCTAGTCCACGTGTCATCTTCTCATTGGTTCATCAGGAAAATATAGTCGTTGTCTTTCACCTGCTCACAAAAGTAGCAGTCGTGATTTTTTTTGCACAGGCCGCAACTTAAGATGCAAATTTGTCTGTCAAAATGTTCATCTTCTTCTTCATGATACGTAGTCGCTACCCATAAGTTGTCATCGCAATTTTTGTCTTCTAACAGTCACCTGGGACATTTGTCATGCTGTGGTTATGGACTTGATTCCTTTTTGAGTTACTTCAAAATTCGAGGTCGCAACCGAGGCGTGACACACACCGCAAAATCATCTGTGACTTTGGTTTTCCTTTCTTTGAATTGGTCGTGACAGAGAAGTGGCCTGCGAATTCGTCTGTCAAATTTGTCACCTGCCTTAGTCTAGTTCATAGTTGCAATTTATGAAGTTGCGGTCGTGAATTAGAAGAAACATTGCTTTCTTTAGAGATTATGAACTTCATCCAACTTCAAATTTAGAGACTAACTAAAAACTACAAAACAACAGTTAATTGAAACATTAGAATTGATCAATCTCCTTTGGCAAGATCAAAAGAGGTTCAAGACTTAGGATTAACCATTCTAGTCCAACAATCTCCCCCTTTTTTATTTAGACAACTTAGATTGATCTAAATGGAAAATAATGCAGAAATATTAAGTTGGATTGAAGTTAAGATAAAATTTCAATAAATAATACTTAAGGTAAAAAATTTCCTAAGTATGACATTCAATCACTAAAAAATCTTAAGTATGAAGGTATGATGCTCCCCCTTAACTTATGTTATAATTTGCAAGTTATTATTTTCTTCCCCTTAAACTTAGAGTCTTACCATCTCTCCCCCTTTGGCAAGATCAAAAAGAGGGTGCATAAGGGAAAATAAAACAAGCATAAGCATACATAAGGAGCAAAATAAGGATGCAAAACATAAAGATAAAGTTCATCAATCACCTAAGATAATGAATTGCAAAGAAACAATTTTTTATATATATAAACTTAGAAACAAGGTGTGTGGGATCACATTTTTTGCAAGTGAAAACTTAAAGAAAGTACAAAAGATCCTTAATCTATAAAGTAGGAGAATCATCTCCAGAAAGGTCTTCATCTTCACCTTTAGCCTCATCTCCATCCTCCACTTCATCATTGCCTTCTTCTTCATGAGTGTCTTCAAACTCTGTGAAGTCCGGAAGATGGCAAAGGGGGACTCCCAAATTTTCTTGCAGATCAACCATATCACTATGAGGATGAGATAAGAATCGAAGTCTCCTTTTCATCATCCTCATCAACTTGTCAAGCTTGTTGTTGATGGTTGTAAGTGAGGGTTTAGCCTTAGGCTTAGGTTGAGGAAGGATGGATGGAGCTCCTTCTTCAATAGCTAGTCTCTTCCTTTTGGAAGCTTGTGAAGTCTCTATTTTCTTTGCTCCAACTGCACCTAGGGTATACGCATAGGTGTCCAGATGAATAGCTTTAGTGTTGATAAGGTAGGTGAGATCTAGGAAGTTTTATGAAGATAGAAGTTTCTTGGTGAGGAATTTCTTATTTTCCTCATCAAGAGCTCCTACAAATTGGTAAATGGCTATAATATGAGAAGGTAGCAAAAAAAGGCTATTGGGTTTGGTATTCATGTGAATCAGTTGATCCACAAGGTACCGGTCAGTTTGGATTGGTTTATTTTTGACAAGACAGAAAAGAAATACCAAGTCTTTTTGGAACACTTTCTAATTACCATCACCTCTTGCATTTTATAAAAAAGGTGATGATACGATGGAGTATCCAAAAGGGTAGGGATTTGATGTGTTTGGCTGAAGAGGAATGAGGGTCGTGTTTGGTTTCAATTGAAATTTTTGACCAAAATTCGGAATAAATAACATCAAGTGCAAATATTATAAAGGGATGTTTTCTCTGACTTGAAGATTAAAAAGAGAAGATAGTTGGTCAAAAGTAATGTAAAAAAGGTTGTCAAAGGCCTAGAACACTAACCCGTATTGACTCGCGGGAGATTCGACTTTGCAACTAAGATGGATAGTGCATATGAACTCTCGCACAACCTCTTCATAACCGGGTTCATCTCGAAAGATGAACTCGTTCCAGCCAAGATTGGAGATGAAAGCCCGAATTTTTGTGTTGATACCCAAGGTTTCTAGGAGAAAGGTCGAGGGTATCTTATTTGGGAGAATGATCTTGGAGGTGTTGGCTTTGTACCTTTGTTTCTCCTCCTTGGTAACTCCCTTCATAAGTTGGAGTGCAGGGGATACAGAAGGTTGAGTCACTCCCTTTCCTTTGTCTACTCTAGAGATCTTCTTTGGAGCCATTGCAAAGAGATGAAGAGAGTTTGAGAGAATTTGATTACTTTAATAGAGAGAAAGAAAAGATGTTTGGAATAGAAGTAAGGATGTCACTGTTGAAGGGGGTATTTATAGCCATTGAAGGGGTGTATAAATGGCTAGAAATGAATTAATGAAGAGTTAGAAACGGTTGGCAGTCAAATCACTTAAATGTCTAAGCGGTTACTCTAATTCGCGTCCAGAAATCATGAGTTACGATCGTTAATTCCAGAAAATATGAGTAACGGACAAATTTTCCTCGAGAATACGCACCTTAATGGTCAAAAATTTTAAAATTTGATCAAAATTCATGGTGGAGCAGAAATTTCGCGACTGCGAATTTATGTTAGACTTGTAATTCGCGACCGCGAAGGAAGGCTAGTGATTGCGAATTATGAGTCAACAAGGAAAAAAAATATTTGAATTTTGAAAACATTGAGATCCACTTTACTATATTAAACACAAATATCACAAATCAAAAATTACCAATACACATAGCAATATCACACATAAGATCAAGAATTTTCACTTTAGGGAGCTTCCATCAAGCATTCCTAATTCTCTTTTATTGAAGTTCATTCTTTCTTCATTTAGAGGTTTAGTGAAAATGTCTGCAAGTTGATGATTTGTGTCAATAAATTCTAATATAACATCACCATTTTGCATATGATCTCTAAGAAAATGATGTGTAATATCTATGTGTTTGCTCCTAGAGTGTTGGATGGGATTCTTAGAAAGATTAATAGCACTTGTGTTATCACATTTAATAGGAATATGATCAATCACTTTGCCAAAATCCTTCAATTATTATTTCATCTAAAGGACTCGGGTGCAACGACAACCCGCAGCTACATACTCGACTTCTGCGGTGGATAAGGCAACTGACACTTGTTTTTTTCTAAACTAAGAAACTAGATATTCTCCTATAAATTGGTAAGTCCCGAAAGTATGTTTTTTATTTAATAAGCTACTTACATAATCCGCATCCGAATATCCTACGAGACTAAAGGAAGAATCCCTATGATACCATAACCCTAAGTGAATTATGCCAAGCAGATATTTAAAAATCCTCTTAACAATATTCAAATGAGACTCTTTAGGAGAGGATTGGAACCTTGCACACATACAAACACTAAACATGATATCTGGCCTAGAAGTAGTAAGATAAAACAGAGATCTGATCATACCTTGATATCTCTTTTCATCTACCATTTTGCCTAATTCATCCCTGTCTAGCTTGATGGTACCACTCATTAGGGTTTTAGCTACCTTGCAACCATTCATGCCAAATTTCTTGAGTATCTTCCTTATGTATTTGGCTTAGTTGATGAAGATCCCTTCCTTGGACTGCTTGATTTATAGACCGAGAAAGAACTTGAGCGCTCCCATCATGCTCATTTCAAATTCTCTAGTCATGCACTTAGCAAAATCCTCATAAAGAGATTCATTAGTAGCACCAAAAATGATATCATCAACATAGATTTGAACTATTAATATGTCATGTTTGTGTTTTTTAACAAAAAGTGTGGTATCTATATTTTCTTTTTAAAAATCATTTTTCAAAAGAAATGAACTAAGCTTTTCATACCAAGCTCTTGGAGCTTGTTTCAAATCATATAAGGCTTTGTTTAACTTAAAAACATGGTTTGAAAAACAATGTGACTCAAAACTGGGAGGTTGTTCAATATAGACTTCCTCCTCAATAATACCATTTAAAAATGCACTTTTCACATCCATTTGAAAAAGCATAAAATTCGTGTGATATGCAAAGGCTAAAAGAATCCTAACGGCCTCTAATCTTGCTACGGGGGCAAAAGTTTCATCATAGTCTTTGCTTTCCTCTTGGTTGTATCCCTTAGCAACCACTCTAGCTTTGTTTCTAGTAATGAAACCTTGCTCATCTAACTTGTTCCTAAACACCTACTTACAACATAAAATTGGTTGTTCTTTAGGCCTAGGGACAAGTTCTCATACTTTGTTTCTCTCAAATAGGTTAAGTTTCTCTTACATAGCAAGTACCCAACTCTCATCATCAAGAGCCTCATCAATTGATTTTGGCTCAAGTTGAGAAACAAATGCAATATTGTTATCTAAAGGATTAAGTTGAGATCTAATACTTACACCCTTAGATGTATCACCAATGATCAAGTCCTTAGGGTGATACTTGGAAAATCTTCAATCCTTGGGTAGATCTTGGCTTGGCTCTATTTGTTATCGATGACGTTGGTCTTCATCTACTCTTGATGAATCACCTTCTTCTTTATCTTTTTTTCTTGTAGAATTTTTCAATTCCAACTTCTCAAAGTCACATATAAGATCATCAACAAAAATATTTTTCTCAAAATCAAGTTTACTAGATTCATCAAAAACAACATTCATAGACTCTTCAACTATCAATGAACTTTTATTAAAGACTTTTTATGCTTTACTTGAGGTGGAATATCCCAAGAAGATAACTTCATTGGTTTTTGAATAAAATTTTCCAAGATTGTCCTTGGTGTTCAAAATATAGCACTTACATCCAAATACTCTAAGGTATGATATCTTGGGTTTTCTACCATTCCATAGTGTATAAGATGTTTTATTAAGAATGGATCTTTTAAAAACTCTATTTGCAATATAACATGCAGTGTTAATAGTTTCGGCCCAAAAGTAATTTGGTAGAGAATACTCATTAAGCATTGTCCTAGCCATTTCCACCAATGTTTTATTTTTCGTCTCAACAACACCATTTTGTTGTGGTGTTCTAGGAGTTGAAAAATTATGAAAAACTTCATTCTCCAAATAATTTTCAAAAAACTCATTTTGAAATTCCTTTCAATGGTCACTTTTAATAGAAGATATGAAGTAATCTTTTTCATTTTGAACCCTTTTTGCAAAGCTTTTAACAACAACAAAGGAATCATTCTTATGAGCCAGAAATGATACCCAAGTAAACTTAGAGTAGCCATCTAGTAAGACTAGTGCATAATGTTTTCCACCTAAGCTAGCACTTCTAGTGGGTCCCATCAAGTCCATATGAATAAGTTGAAGAGGTATAGTTGAACTTATAACATTTTTGGCTTTGTGAGAGGTATGGTGTTGCTTCCCCATTTGGCAAGGACCACATGTCTTGTCTTTAGAGAAATTAGCTTGGGAAGTCCTTCCACTAACTTTCCTTTAGATAGGCTTTGAAGAAGATCCATGCTTGCATGTCCAAGCCTTCTATGCCACAACCAAGCTTCATTGCTCAAAGACATAAGAAACTTAAAGGATTGGTTAGCCAAATTGTCTAAGTCAATTGAGTAAGTATTACCTTTCCTTTCACCCTTAAAAATAACCTCATCATCTACTAAAGTGGTGACTCGGCATTCCCTAGGATCAAAGGTGACTTTGTTACCTTTGTTATATAATTGACTTACACTTAACAAATTATGTTATAAGTCACTAACTAAAATAACATTATCAATTAAAGAGCAATCATTCTTACCGATGGTTCCAATGCCAATTACCTTACCCTTGGCATTGTTACCAAATGTGACATCTCTACCTTTTTTTTCTTTTAATGACATGAATAACTTTCTATTTTCGATCATATGCTTAAAACATCCACTATCCATATGTCAATTGCTTGATTTGGCGGCTACCACACTCTCGTACACAATAAAAGTGAGTTACCTTTTCTTAGGTACCAAAGCATACTTGGATCCTTGGGGGTTAGAAGATGAAGGATCCTCTAGTTTAAGGTGAGCCTTCCTAATATAGAATTGAATATTAATGTGTCCAAATCTCATGCAATAGTGGCATTGGAGTTTAGACTTGAGAGTCGTTCTCCTATGCACAAATTTAGTATGTGTAGGAGGCCTTCTCATACCTTAACCATGTGAATGCATGCATGTACATGTATGATGAGTAGGAGTAGAGAATTTCTTATGAGAATGACCATGTTGTTTATTGTACATGTAGGCATGATTAGCTCTTGAGCTTGGGGGAGCCTTTCCTTTGCCCTTAGGCTGAGGAGGCTTAGTGCTAAGAGTATTTTTCTTCCTAATTACCTTAACCCTTGAGGTTTGAGGTTCTAGAGCTCTAACAAATGTAGTTTGAGATGATGATGAGGCTCCATTGAAGCCTAGACCATGTATAATTAGTGGTGGTCTTCGTGACACAATCAATGTGTCTAAGGCTTCTTTTCCTTTATGAAACTTAGAGATTGAGGTTCTAAGCTCAATGACTTCTCCCTTGAGAAAGTCATTCTCCTTTCTTAGAGAAGCTAAAAAAGAAGATGATGTAGAAGGACTATCCACTGATTTTTTGATCTCATCATTAGATGCTCTCAATTCTCTTACAATGTCATTGAGGGATTTATAATCATCCTCTAGCTTTGGACATTTTCTTTTGTAATATTTCATTTGTGACTTGTATTTATCACATCTCATGGTTAGAGCCTCTAGAAGCTCTTTATCAATCTCATCAAATTCAAAATCAGAATTAGAATGGGAAGAAGTACTAACCTCATTTATAGAATCTTTTTATGCCATGAAACAAATATTAGCAACTTCTCCTTCTTCCTCTTCTTCACTTAAGCTATCATCCCAAGTGGCTAAAAAGCTCTTCTCCTTGTCCCATCTATTCTTCTTCTTTAATTTAGGACACTCATACTTGATGTGGCTTTGCTTGTCACATTCATAGCATGTGACATCGTTGGATTTTTCTCTTGGACTAGGAGCTGTCTTCTTGAAGCCTTTTGTTTCTTTTCTTCTTTTGATCAACTCCTTTATCCTCTTTGAGAGCATTGCTAACTCCTCTTCTTCCTTGTCACTTTCTTCATCACTTGAGGTAATTTCTACCTCCTTCTCCTTTATTGAAGATTTAAGAGCCAATGTTTTTTTTTTTTTCTAGTTTATCTCCTTAGCCTCTTAGCCTTTTCATTTGTTCATTTTTTTGTAAGGCCAACTCATGAGTTAAGAGTTTGCCTATCAACATGTCTGTTGGCACTTTTCCAATCTCCGGATTAGACTCTTGATGTTGCACACACTAGCACCAAATTTATCTAAAGGAAGAGTTTTGAGAATTTTTATGTTTACCTCATAATTTGTGAGGGTCCTTCTGAATTTCTTCATGTTGGTGATGATAGATAGGAGCCTATTCATCATTTCGATGATGCTTTCATTATCCTTCATCATGAATAGTTCTCATTCGATGACGTACATCTCCAACCGACTTGACTTGACTAGTGTTGTGCCTTCATGATAGTTTTCAAGTGTCTTTCAAATGGCATATGTTGTTTTACAATGTTGCACTCTTTCAATCTCTTCTCTAGAGAGAAAGCTTAGAAGAATGGTCATTGCTCTCTTATTTTTGCCATTTGATCTTCAGTGAGCTTCAACCCATTCTTCTCTTGGGATAAGTTCTTCAATTCCATCCACTACCTTAGTGGGTGGCTTACATTCTTTTACAACCATATCCCAAAGGTCCACCACATCTGTGTTAAGATAGATTTCCATTTTATACTTTTAATGAGTATAGTCAGTTCCATCAAAGTGAGGCTTAAGGTGTGAATGGATTCCCTCTTGTGCCATGATCTTTTACTCACCAATAAAGGTTTGTTTGAGTGTGTTAGCTCTAATACCACTTGTTAGCCCTAGGCACCAAGAAGAGGGGTTGAATTGGAGTATAAAAATTAAAATAAAAAAGTAAGAAGGATAATGGGTAGAAGAGAGATATAAGATTTATAATGGTTTGAGTATAATCGACCCTACGTCCATTCCCCAATTCTCTGCAATTGGGTGTTCCACTATCTTCAAATGGTGTTTCTAAGCTCACACCTAATTTTTACACTTGTGTTTTCAAGACTCACACAACAACCTATACACTGGTGTTTTTGAGGCTCACACAACAACCTTTACACTTGTGTTTTTAAGGCTCACACAACAATCTCTTTTAGTGTTTTTACAGGCTCACATTACAACCTTTACAAATGGTGTTTATGCTCACACCAAACAATTACCTAAAGAAGATAAAAGATTAAGTAGCAAAATTGCAAGAATTTGGGTTACAAATTAATGAATTCTCTTGCATTTACATTTGTTTGGTGAGGTATTTATAACCTCTACCCACCAAATAGACATTGCAATAAAACTGGTAGCAAATCTCTAAAATATGCTAGACAGATTCTACATTAAATGTTTGTCAGGCTTCATTCGCTGTTGCTACTACTCTTTGTGGTCGCGATTTTCTAATTTTTCATACGGGAGCCTAAAAATGCGGCAAAAATCCTTGTTTGTGTCTAACGGCTAGTCTATGTGTCATCTTCTCATTGGTTCACCAGGAAAATATACATGTTGCCTTTCATCTGCTCACAAAAGTAGCGATCACGATTTTTCTTATACAGGCCACGACTTAAGACGCGAATTCGTCTGTCAAAATGTTCATCTTCTTCTTCATGATTCATGGTTGCTACCCACAAGTTGTCATCGCGATTTTTGTCTTTCAATGGTCACCTGGGACACTTATCATGTTGTGGTTGTGGACTTGATTCCCTTTTGAGTTGCTTTGAAATTCACAGTCACGATCGAGACATGACACACACCGCGAATTCGTCTGTGACTTTGGTTTTCCTTTCTTTGAATTGGTCACGACAGAGAAATGGCTCATGAATTCGTCTGTCCAATTTGTCAACCTGCCTTATTCTAGTTCGCGGTCGCGATTTATGAAGTTGCGGTCGCGAATTAGAAGACACTTTGATTTTTTTAGAGATTATGAACTTAATCTAACTTCAAATTTAGAGACTAAGTAAAAACTGCAAAACAACACTTAATTGAAACATTATAATTGATCAATCTCCTTTGTCAAGATCAAAAGAGGTTCAAGACTTAGAATTAACCATCCTAGTCCAACATTTGTCTTGCATAAATTTTTTGTGAGGTGAGAAGTCCATACGGAAGAAAGAACAAGAGAAAAATTCTCTACATAAGAAGGATGAGATAGAAAATGAAAGACAATTTTTGTCTCACTCACTTATCATTTATAAGTTAATACTTTTTTTAACTAATATTTTTGGACTTTTATGATGAAATGATATAAAATAGGGTAATTTTTATGACAAATAATTTTATGAGAAATAATGCAAAATAAGGGATAATTTTGACAAAATTATGCAAGTTCAGTAGTAAATTTGATGAAAAAGTTCATTTTATCTTTTATTGTCGTTTGGGATAAATTCAGAAATTTATTTGGTATTTTAGCCTAAAGACCCCACACACACATATGTAAGTTTAATTGTATAAAATATTTTCTCTAATATTACCATATGATTACAATATAAAAAACTTTTATCTCAATGATATTGAAATATTTTTAAAATTATAGAATTATAAATTCAAATTTTAATCAAAATCTAATTAATATAAAAGACACAATTACAATATATTTTAATTGTATACTAACATAATAATAAATGAAAATTAATTATTTACTATACTTATTTTATGTGAATTATTAGTTTAAATATATTTTATGACTATTGGGTTTATTATTGGTTTTAATTTAAATATTAAATTTTAAGTACTAAATGATATCATTATTGATAATTGTTTGTAATATTATCGCATAATAATTAAGTAAAGTTCTTTGATATAGTTTTATAAAATATAATATTGTGATTACTAAGTTATCATATAAAATTTTTTAAATTTCTATACAATTTTTTAGCTAAATGCCTAAGTCTTATAAAAGTTTAGTATATGTGATTTTATTAGTTTAAATTAAAATTACTTAAGTTTATTGATATGAATTGATAATCAATTATTGTATTATAATTCAATGATAATTGAAGTGTTTAGGAGTGAAATTAATTTACATTAAAACTCAAAAAATTTTGTAATTAAAGTAAAATTTGAATTTATTGATATAAATTAAATAAATAGTGACAGCTATAGTATTTATGAATTTAGTAAATTTATGTAAAGAACTATATTTAATGACAACTAGTTATATATAGTCAATCAATTTTAAAAAATAAAAAGAATATATAGCATTATTCAATTTAATGATAAAAAGTATTTATGAATAAAATTAATTTGCACTAAAAAATTTAGTTTGTTTTTAATTTAAATTAAAATTAAGTAAATTTATTAATAAAAATTAAATATTGAAAGTTATTGATAATTATAATGAATATAATATCAAATAAATTTATGTTAAAAATCATATTGAATGATATTAATATCTAATTAATAAATTTTAAAAAGAATAAAAATAAATTAAAAGAATAGAAAGGAAGAGGTACGTTATAATAATATGGTAAAATCAGATAAAATTTTACTATGGACTAGATCTAGTATATTATAATAATATGGTAAAATCAGAAAAAAAAAAAAATTTTACTATGGACTCGATCTATCACGTTAGATTGTGAAGTAACTATTCATAATTTATAACGTGTGTAATTTCCTTTAAAATAGATGATATTTTATAATTTTTTACTAATTCATATCTAATGAATGTTCTGTAAATATTTTCTAAATAGTTAATTCACCATAAACCTAGTCCAAATAAGAATTTCTCCAAAACTAAGATCTAAGGGATTAACTCATTATTAGTTGTGAATTCCTACATTGTGCAGTAGGATTATAATAATAAATTTAATATTTTATTTTTATTAAATAATTAATTAGTTAAGTAATTAGAAATTCATATATAAATAATAATTAAAATTTATTATTATTCTATAATATATTATTATTTTATAAAAATTATTTTTAAATAAATAAAATAATTATAATTAAATTTGTATAATAATATAAATTTTAATATAAAAATACAAAATTCATAATTTTACTTATTGATATTTTTATTTTTCTTTATTATATAGAAGATCAAATATTGATTATTATGAATGTAAAAAATTTTATATATTGCTAAACTATTTAAATTATTTTATATGAAAAACTTCTTATATTACTTAATTTTTTATATTTTCTTTTGGTTAATTGAAAAAACTAAATATGAAATTTTCTAAATTGATTTTACATAAATAATTTCCTATATTGTTAAACTTTCTATATTTTTTTGGGTTAATTGAAGAAACTAAGCTCCATTTGTTTTGCGAAAAATATTTTTCAAAATATTTTTTTGCATTTTATTATATTTGGTGCATTTAGAAAATTAGTCAATAAAAATATTTTTCTAGTCAAAAGGAAAACTAAGTTATTTTTGAAAAAAAAAATTTCACTTTGAAAACATAAAGTCACTTTTCGAATTTTGATAAATTCATTTAAATGAAAAATAAATCATAAAAACATAAACATTTATTATCACAAGTTATTCTTGACTACTGACACACTTCACTGGTCATCATCAATCAACTGTGATAACTAGTTATAGATGGAATCCATAAAATAATTTTATTTTTAATATATTTTTTATATTAAACAATAAATAGTATAAATATAAAATATTTATAGTATAAATAAAATAAAATAAATATTTTTTGTAATGTATTCCAAAGATTAGAAAATATATTATTTAGAAAATATTTTTCAAAAATGTAATATTTTATTTGGACAAATTATTTTTTGTGAAATAAACAAAATGTTTAATTGTAATGCCTAATACAATTACTTAATAAAATGTTAAATACTCATTTAAAATTAAGTTATAAGATCGAAATTAATATAAAATACAAATTTATAATTTCACTTTTTTGTTAGTATTTTTATCTTTTTAATTTTTAATTTTTATTTATTATATCAAAAATTAAAATATTAATTATTATGAATATGAAAAAAATTATATTTTTAAATTATATTTATGTAAAAAACTATCAGTATTATTAAACTTTTTATATTATATTATTTAATTAATTAAAGAAATTAAATACTTAATAATTATTATAAAAACTTATATTTTAATAAAATATTTGATAAATAATAAATATTTTTAAAATTAAATTATGATAAAATAAAAATTATAAAAAATATTATATTTTTAATAAAATATTTAACAAATTGTAAACA
>CATIWR010357319.1:0-26856 GCA_949677035.1 Omphalea diandra
CGGATGATTCACAATCAGCTATGGATTTCTTATTCTCGTTACCGGACGGCCAAAGGCAGCAATAGGATTGTTGATAAGGGGATTGAGTTCGAGCAAGTCGACAGGGAAAGCAATTGGTATTATATAATTGATATATCTATCTCAATAATGAATTGTTCTATACATAAAAAGTAGTATATAATTGATATATGATGATTCCCACTTGTCGTTCTGATTCTTAGTGGTGACATAATTACATGCAGGGATGACCAGATAATATTCAATGGACTCATATTTTACGTTGTGTACTCTACCACTTCTTTGGCTTTAGGGATTCCGTTTTGGAGAAAAGATGGTGTGATTTTGACCTTTCTGCTTCATATGGGTCCTGTGGAGTTTCTGTATTATTGGCTTCACAGGGCACTTCATCACCATTACCTCTACTCCCGCTATCATTCGCATCACCATTCCTCCATTGTCACTGAGCCCATTACATGTAATATATTCTAGAATTTAAATTTACCTTAATTATAATTTTTAACAATGAATATAAATATTTATATATGTACACTCACTCATGGTGGTGCTGGGTATGCAGCTGTGATTCATCCATTTGCAGAGCACATCGCATATTTTATTCTGTTTGCAATCCCACTGCTCACGAGTGTAGCGACCCGCACTGCTTCAGTTGTATCTATTACTATTTATATCATATACATAGACTTGATGAACAACATGGGTCACTGCAACTTCGAGCTCATTCCAAATACCCTCTTCTCCATCTTTCCGCCTCTCAAGTATCTTTTGTATACACCGACGTACGTCTCTGTCTCTTGCACCATCTACTATTTAATTAATTTTTGGTTGTCCTATACGTTCAGGTTTAACCTGATTTTATTCAAGAATTAGGTTAGAAACAAAAAAAGAAAAAAATTGAGTACTAAAAATTTATTATATATTTATATTCAGAGATAGCTTTTGAGTACGAAAAACTTCACAAAGAGCCTTGTTTTTTTAAGTACAAAAAAAAAAAAAAGTTCAGAGATAGCTTTTGATACTATGCCTTTGACCCAAAAAAAAAAGAAAAAAAAAAGTTTTCGATACAATATGATTCTGTGCCTTGAATATTATATAAAATACCAGTAAAGTCTGGACTATATATTATATTTATATTTGACAGGTGATGAACCTTTAATAATAAAGTGAAGGTTTGACAGGTATCACTCCCTGCATCATACCCAATTCCGGAGCAATTATTCGCTTTTCATGCCTTTATATGACTATATACACGGAACTGTGGACAAGAATTCCGATATACTGTATGAAGCTTCACTGAAAAGGGCAGAAGACTCGCCGGACGTGGTGCATCTGATGCACCTCACAACGCCCGAATCTATATATCATCTCCAGTTCGGATTTGCTTCCTTGGCCTCCAAACCATACAACTATACTAATAACAATAGGACTTCAAAATGGTATCTACGGGCAATGCGGCCCCTAACCCTGCTTTTGTCTGTCATCGTGTCTTGGATCTATCCGCACACTTTTGTTTCCGAGAGACACTCTTTCAAGTGGGTCAAATCACAGTCTTGGATGGTACCCAGATTCAAAATACAAGTAATTAATTTCATTCTGAATTATCTCTCTCTCTCTCTCCCTGTCTCTCTCTCTCTTTGGTTATTTTTATTATTTGCTATATATAAATATATGAATATTGGTTGGCTTTTTTCAATTTTCTACTGCTATGATTTATTAGCGTCACTACTTAATTACTGGTGAATTTTACATGCATATAGTACTTGTTACAATGTCAAAGAGAAGCTATCAATTGCATTATTGAAGAAGCCATATTAGAGGCAGATAAGAGAGGAGTTAAGGTGCTAACTCTTGGACTTCTCAATCAGGCAAGTTCATCTAACTGGTAACCTGTATATAAGTATCTCTTCACACAGAAACTATATTAAGTTTCGCCACAATTAATTATTCTAACATTGCACTACGCACAGAGTGAGGAGTTGAACAGGAACGGTGAGGTGTATGTTCAAAGGAATCCAAAGCTCAAAGCAAAGGTGGTGGATGGAAGTAGCCTAGCAGTCGCTGTTGTGTTAAACAGCATACCCCAAGGGACAACCCAAGTGCTACTTAGAGCCAACCTCACCAAAGTTGCCTGTGCTATTGCCTTTGCTCTATGCCAAAGAGGAATTCAGGTACTTTTGATTTTTTTTTGTTTTCCATCAATATGAATTCTTTCATTTATGAATAAATAAAAAGTACATCTTGATTCATAATTACATAAACATATAATTTATAAAATAATGAACATTTTTAATATCCTCCATTTAAATAAAAGGACTTGTTTGATTTAGTAGAGATAGTCAGCAGTGAGTGATGAGCGATTAACATTCAATAATTAATAAATATAAAATGTTTAATAATTTAGCAGTTGAATGTGCAATTAAGTTATAAAATCATAAAAAAATAATTATATTTATATTTTAAGTAATTTTATATAAAATATAAATTGATATAGTGATAAACAATGATAAATATAAAGTTAATATTAGAAAAAATTTAAATGCTAATTTTTATATTTAAATCATAAAAAAATTAACTTTTAATATTTAGTTATATTTTCTAAATATTAAATGCTAGTTTTTAAATTGAAATGCTAAATGTTGATATTTACCCAATACTATTTTTCAGTATTTGAATACTTAATCACAAAGTGTTAATGAGTAAACAACAAACCAACATTCATTAATGGAGTATTGCAAATTGAATCTCAATAAAAATGGTCGAAGGAACAAAAAGAAAATTTTAGAAACTAAGAGAGAGGAGTGGTAGTTCCAATGGTTCTTTTGCCAACATATAATACACCATGATAACAATCATTAATATTAGCATTACACCAACAGTTGAATAAAGTTTGCAAATCAAAATAAATATAAATAAAACACCACATGCATTCAAATGAATAATTTGCTCAGTCGTTGAGTGTCTTAAGTCTACCATTTGAGTGCATATCATTTTGAATTTCATGCAATTTTAATATAAATTTTATTTATGAATCTACGTTTTGTAGTTTGATTTGTAAAATAATTCATCTATAATTTAAAATTTTTAATTTTATGAAATTGATTATATTTTAGTATTTTTTTAAAAAAATTAATATGAACAATTAAAATATAGGTTAATTAATAAAGTTATAAAATTTTAAAATAAATGAAATATCTAATATAAATATAAATTTCCATTCGAAAATGAATATTTGTTATGGACATTTGTTTGGATTTGGTATCAAATTATTTCGAACACTAAAAAGTGTTGTTTTAAAAATAAAATGAATGTTATATTTTCAAGGCTGTGTACTGTTACTGTAAAATCTAAGGTCCAACAATGATTGATCGTCGGCCTGCATAAAATTAAAATATAACCCACAATACTTGTGCGTGTCTTAGGTGGCAACGGTGCACGAGCTTGAGAACGAGAAGCTTGGAAATAGGATTAACTCCTCTCAAAATAATTTGCTCGTCCATTCAACAGCTTATGATCATTACAAGGTAAAAATTGATTTTTCTTTTTTCTTTTTTTTTTTAAATTTATAAATTGATTAAAAAACAAAACCCAAGATTTCTTAATTAATCAAAGTGCAGATATGGATAGTTGGAGATGAACTGAGCAAAGAAGAACAAAAGAAAGCATCAAAAGGAACATTATTCATTCCTCTGTCACAGTTCCCACCAAGAAAATGGCGTAAAGATTGCATGTATTACAGTACCCCAGCTATGATTATTCCTAAAGCTTTTGAGAATATGCATTCTTGTGAGGTAATTAGTATGTTGTTTGCTTGTTACTTAAATATTAATTTTATTTTGGGGAAATTAAAGAAAAGTTACAAATTACATAATTTATCATGCAATGGAACAGAATTGGTTGGGAAGAAGAGTGATGAGTGCTTGGCGTATAGCAGGAATATTGCATGGGTTGGAAGGGTGGAATGTGGACGAGTGTGGTCACTCTATCTTCAATGTTGATAAAATTTGGGAAGCGAGTCTCCGCCATGGCTTCCGTCCTTTGACCATCTCCAACTGTAGTTGATTATGTTATCCCAACCCTATAGCTTATTTGTAGCGTGCATTCCCCTGTATTGTTATTTTATGTCCCACTTATCTATATCTATCTATTAATTAGTAATAAATAAAAAATATATAGCCAATACAAATGAAACCCACATTCTTTCACCATATCAAGAAGCACCGCATTAACGCACACTATAATCGATCTATCCATCATTTGTGTGTTTGTGATAGTTATTATTAGTGAACTTTTATTCCTATGAAATAAAAGGAATTAGGAAATAGGTAAGTCATCACTAGTAAAATATATATATGTATACCTGAATGGAATAGATTAATTACGACATAAAGAAAAGGAAATCTGGAACTAATTTCCTAAACATGATATGCAAAAAAGAAATGAAAAAGAAAAAGAAACCAGAAGCAGTAGCTTGGGGGTGATGATGGACAAGTTTTCTACAAAGAGGGCAAGTGGAATGAGCTTGAAGCCATGCATCAATGCAAGCCACATGGAAGCAGTGATTGCATTTGGGCAATCTCCTAAGCCTTTCACCATGAATGGCCTCGTCAAGGCACACCGCACAGTATGGAGCGTCCTCATTTTTAGGATTTTTTCTGAAGGTGAAACAAGGAAGCTGATTCTTGCGCCTCGTCAGTAATCGGGTGCTCACTCCAATACCAAAAACGATGACAACTAGTGTGATGTGCAACATGGTGGAGTTTCTTGATGTAGCAGCAGCTTGAATTCCTTATCTTGCTATCCAAGCAGACCATCTCATCATCTTTTCTTTCATGAATTCAAGCAGCATGCATGTGATCTTATGCTGCTCAACTCGACTGGTTTGTATAGGTTGTTCGATTCATCGAATCTTGTCGTAATTCCAAATCAATCACAAACCGAACGTACAAGTTAATTGCTATTAGCACAATACTTTAATAATCCCCCTGTTTTGCTCACTTATAAAGACATAAACCTAACTTTTTTTTTTCTTTACCAATTATAAATGCTGGCATTAATGTCTAAACGTAAATGCTGATTATTCCCAACGAATAACTAAAAATGATAAAGCCATTTTGTTTGAAGTAGCAGGAACAGGTATACCAAACTTCTAAGATTGTCAATGCGGCCAATAGAGTTGGTTGGTTGGTTGATACATACGGGAGACTACAGTCAAGCAAGCTCCGTTTGCATGTACGCACATATATATATATATATATATATCTTGTGCTAAAAGAATTATTTTAGGAGATAATGACATGGTCTGTTCCCCTTATTTTAGTATCTTATGATTAATTAATGGGCCGTTGAGTTCATCCAGAAACTTCAACCTCAATTATTTGAAATTGAGCCACCAATATTCTTTGTTGACTAGTTACAAATTAATTTTTGTTCGGACTTTAATTGTGATATGATTGTGGGGATTAATTTAATGTTTCTAGCTATTTACATATTTATTATAGTTTCTTGCAATTTTTACAGATTTTAACTATTTACACTTTTCATAAAGTTTCTTGTATTTTTTAGAATACTGCAAATAGTTAAAATTTTTAATAAAATCTATTTATAGTTTTTTTTAAAGCTCATTGCATTCCTTTTGAGGAGTGTAATAAACTCTAAAAAAGTGCAAATAGCTAAAATATTTTTATAAATAGTGTAAATAATTAAAACTCTCAATATAATCTATTTGCATTTCTTTGAAACTTTTTGCACTCCATTATATAGTTCAAAAATCTCTAAAACAAGTACAAATCGATAGGAATGAACTTAATGGATTGGCTAAAAATGAACTGTCTAATGAATTGCCTCAAAAGTAGGGAATGGAATGATGAAGGATAATAGCATGGTTTCAACTAGTAAACTTGGGAAATAATTTGGGTTAATTTTTAAATAACAAATTATTTAAATTTATAAATGATATTAAAGAAAAATTTGCTTTATTAATATTAAGTTGAAGTTATTTTAATAATTTATTCATAAGATAATAGATATTTGAGTTTGATAAAATTGTAGTATTTAATAACCTTAGAAATAATTTACTTTGTGCTCAATTATTGCCTATGATTAAATTTAGCAAATATAAATCTATTTATTTATATGATATTTCATAAACTATCACTTAACTAATTGATAGTTGTTATAATAATTTATGAGTATACAATAAATTAAACAATATATTTATATGATAAAATTAACACAATTTACATATTTTACACATGATCAAATATCAAATTATATGTGTGTGTCTATATATATATAACTTTTGGTTTATGATCCACTGTGTATAAAGAGTCAATAACAGAAGCCAAATTTGAAAACCTTAGATAATAGTTTTAATCTTATTGACGCTTAGTGGTAGTGCTAATAAAGGAATAAAAGTTGATAAAAATTCAACGTAAACCCAACACAATTCTTATTTATTATTATTATCGTTGTTGTTGTGTGCTGGGATTTATTATTATTACTATTATTTTCAGAAAAGCAACAAATTGAGCAAAGAATGAGAACTGTTAAGATGGATCAACTAAATAACGTAAATAAAGACTACCAACGTCTATAATTGGTAAGTTAAAAATGTACAATAGAGGACCTGATTGTTTATATATCACGTCCGGCTATATGTTTGTATCTATTGAAAGAATATATAATAATTTATAAAAGAAAATCATTTTTAATTTTTTTCTTAAAATTAAAATTTTTCAATAATAATTTATTTAGTGTTCATTACTACTTACTTATCTACGTTGTGTAGAAAGGAAGTAAAAGATAGCACAACAATAAAGTGTTTGTTTAGAGACAAAAATTGATTTTATAATTCCAGCAGATTTGAAAACCAATATCAATCTAATCCTTTATACAAAGAAAAAAAATATATAAAAAAGTACTATTTAATTTAGAATTTTTATTTGATTTGAGGTTTAATTTATATCATTTTAGTATTATATGATTTACAACGTTAATTAGATGAGGGGTAAATAGACTAATACCGTTAGTCATGCTTAGGAGACATTTATTTTTATTTTTTTATATACATGTTAAGAAAAAAAAAAGTCTTATTAGATGTAACATGTTTTAAATAAACTAAATAAAATTTACTAATCTATAGAATTTTTTTTCCATTTTCTTATCAACCAAACACCATACTTCTCCTTCAAATACACAAAATTCATCCTTTTTTTCTTTTTTTCTCTCTAACTTTAAATATTGCAATAGTCAAATTAGGAAAGCAAACAAATACCAACAAATAATCAAAAGCTTCTTCTTCCTTTGTCTTTCTTTCTTTGTGCATTTGTGGGTGAGCAACCTTGCAGCGCAGTTTTGGAAACAGAGGCACTGCGAGGGGAGTCAAGGAGAATCGTCCACTTTTCTATCCGGTGATGGATTCTGATAGCTTTGTTTGCGTGGACTAGGAATGGCAATAAAATAGATATAGAGCGGAGATTACACCCTTCACTCTTGGAGATCCTCCTATTAGATTCTCATGGGATTCAAAAAGAAATATATATATATACAGTAAAATGTTACGTTATTCTAAATTAATAAATTTAGGGTTTAATTTTAATTTCACTCAACCTAAATTTTGAATTTCAAATTTTACCTTGAATTTGGCTATTATTATTTGTTTATACAAATAATCAACTAATATATATTATTAATTCTAGTATCAGAGTTAGCTTTAAACCAGTGTTTGTCATTTGTCAAACAAATATTTACAATACAACTACATGTCATTATTTTATTTATATTACAAAAAATTATCATATCAACAAATTTAAATAAAATTTTAAAATTTAATAACCATATAGAAAACAAATTATAAATAGAAAATTAAAAAACATCTAAGCAGTAAAAAATTTAAATAAGTTAATATCATATAAAAAATTATGAATAAAAAATTAAAAAATCTAATAAGTAAAAATTCTAAGTAACTATTAAACATAAAGTATTTAAAATTCAGAATATATAAGGAGTAGCGACAATCTAATAGACCGTTAAAAACTATTTTTTTTTAAATTTAATAAATTTTTTCTTAAAATTATGTTACACTGATGAAAATGAATCAATAAATAATTTTTTTTATCATAACTACCTCACATATGTATATGTAATTTGCAACTATTTAATAAATTTTATTTTTTATTATTAAATACTTAATATTATTTATTTTATTTTCAATAATTACTTCATTTAAAATTAATAAATTCTCTTAAAATTATATAATATCAAAATTGAAATTATGAATTAACAAATTTAATGTATGAATTCACTTCTTTTATTATAGTTATTTCTATACATAATTATAAATTTAAAATTTTTTTTATTTTTTATTTACTTGATAATGATTTTTTTATCAAATAATATTTAATTATTAAATTAGTTATTTAATAAAAATAAAAAATTTAATTTATTTTAAATTTTATTAATTTCACGATAAGTATATATTATTAATTCTAACCTTAGAGTTAGCCTTAAACCATTATTTGCTATTTGTCAAATAATTATTTACAATACAATCACATTTCATTATTTTACATTATGTTATAAAAAAAATATTATATAAAAAATTTAATTGCTATATAAAAAATACTACTAAATATGAAATTAAAAAATATAAATAATAAAAATTCTAAATAGAAACCTAAGATCATATAAAGAATTTTGAACAAAAAATTAGAAAAATTCTAAATGGCTTTTAAATAGAAAATTAAAAAATCTAAAAAATAAAACAAAATCTAAACAATAAGCCAAAATTTTAATTAAAATATTGATGATCTAATAGATTATTAGAAAGTGTTTTGTTTAAATTTAATAAATTTTCTCTTAAAATTGTGCCAAACAAAATTAAAAATATAAATCACTAGACAATCATTTATTACAATTATCTCACATGTGTCAATGTAATTTATAACTAAATTATCTCACATGTGTAAATGTAATTTGTAACTAAATTATCTCACATGTGTAAATGTAATTTGTAACTATTTATTAATTTTATTTTTAATTATGAAATACTTAATATTATTTATTTAATTGACTGTGATGAATTATTTCACAATTTAACAATTTTATTTTAAAATTGTATTATATATGAATTTCTTCTTTTATTACAACTATCGCTATAAATAGTTATACTTTTAAAAAACAAATTTTATCATTTTATGTAATTGATAACAATTTTTTATAAAATAATAACTAATTATTAAATTAATTATTTAATACAAATATTAAAATTATTTTAAAATTTATTACTGTAATTGTATTGCGTGAATCGTGAATTTGTGACTAATTTGATTTATTATTTATAGTGATGACCATAGTGCCAAAGGCTCATATGTACCCATCATATTAATTTTCAATTACATTGATCTATTTCAATAGTTTAAAAATAAAAAGTTATAAAAATATTATTAAATAATTTTTAAATTCTAAAATATTTATAAAATAAAAATATATTAATCATATTCAAAATTAATTTGAATATAACTGAACTAGCTAATGATTTGATTTTAAATTTTATTAATTTGATTGATCGGTCCAATTCAATTTTTAAATCACTTATCTAAATTTTTAAATTTTTTATTTGAAAATTCTAATTACTTTAAAGCTTAAAAGACAATTTTATCAATATCATTCGAGTTTATCACTAAAAGTGAACATAAACTAATCAAAATTGAATAAACTAATTGAGTCAATACTATTTAGTCGATTTGATTTATTTTTTAAATTGATTTAATTTGATTATTATTAAAAAATTATTTTGATTTGATTATTATATAAAAAATAAATAAAATAAATTTATTAAAAATAATTAAATTATAAAAAATTAAACTAAATTAATCTAAAAGACAAGTAATTTTAACAAAATTAACTTGAACTAAATCAAAATTTAATGAATTCAGCTCAGTTTGATTATATAATTTTATGTCATTTAGCTCTGTTTGTTTAAATTTTTTTTAAATGATTCAATTTGATTTCAATTTAAATACATAAAATTTAGTTCATCAAATTTTTAAAAAATTGAATTAAATAAACCAAATCGCCCAATGAAACGGCATCACATTGCCATTAGAAAAGCAGAGCCAAATTTGGGCGGGAAATGTCATTAGTGAAGCGGCTCTTTGCTCTATATGCTGTGTGATAGTGAAGCGTGTTCTAGAATGCAAAGCACGAGATGGCTCCAAGAAAGAAATTGTACTCATCAACACGTTCATCTTCATCAGCGGCGACGAAGTCCAAATCCAACTCAAGTCAACAACCGCAAGTAGCAGGTGCTGCCAAGTACGGGATCCAACATTTCTTCCGCCGCCACACCAAAAAGGGCCATCAATCTGCCCCACTTAACCCCCAAATTCCTGTACCTCCAAACCCTAATGCTGAACTTAACGGGTCAAATTCCATTAACATGGTCATGGACGACAATCAGATTTCCAACTCCCCCTCCCCACTTATTCAACGCTTCAAATTCTGGCCTGGAATTGTAATTTATTAACTCAATTATCTCTTCCTAACTTAGACTGACTATGCTAAATGCAAATGGGGTTTATATTAAAGAAACAGTTAATAAAGCAGAGCCAGGATGATGGGAGTGACGAGGTCACCTGGAAGATTTCTCCAGTTAATGAAAGATTCCATGCTTTGTCCAGGCGCATTCCACCACTTACACACATTATGCGCCCTTGCTCCTTCAACCAAGCATGTTCCCTCTTCTCCCCTCCCCCCCCTCCTCCCAAAAAAAAAACTTTTTCCTTTGTTATCTTTTCTATCTTGATGAAGATGCCTTATTAATGATTACTAGTGGTGCAGACTTCTTGCAAATCAGACAACCAAACATCCCTTGTTTCTGCAAATACAATTGGCTTCAAAAGGGTAAACCCAGACCGTGGGAATGTCCCAGACGATAACTCCTCCCTTCCTACAGGTCAGAGTCCTTTCAGAACTCCGCCTTCCCTCTCCTATTCCCATCAAAGGGTTATGTGCCTAATTCCTCGTTGTTCTCTTTCACTTTTATTATAATTGTGAACAACACAAATTTTGACTTTACAACTTTTCCTTCTCTAACAATACGCTTTCTACATCAAGGATATGTAATTTTCCTTTTCTAATTTCTGCTATTAAATGCAGCTTGATAATGACGTTGAATGCAATGAAATATCTGCTCACCCCAGTTTCAGAATACATAAAAAGGTTTTGCTTTATGTTCTTACCTCTTCCAAACAAGTTTTGTCATCTTTACTCTGTTCTTTGTTTCGGGATAATCTCATAAAATTGCATATTCTGTTTGATATTTTTCACTTTTGAGTTGCAACCTTCGAATGATTGTTCATGCGGCCAATCAATTTTACGTTCATATGCTGCAGTCTTGATTTTTGTTTTCTCATTGAGTCTTTTTAGGCATTGCTTGAACTTTTAGATCAAGTAGAAGATGTGATTTCTGTTGAAGATTCCGCATCTAGCCCCAGTAATTCATCTGCTGTTCAACACCCATATGGTAATGTGATGCCTTCCAAACTTGATCCTCTGGTGCAAAGAGTAGCACCAGATCCACGAAAAAGGTTAACTAGGTCAACATCAAATTATAATTTTCTTGTATTGGAGGTACGCTTTATATTACTGGTTCTTTACTGAGAATAACAATTACCAGGAGAATGATTATATTTCAATCTTTCGCCTCTAGGTATCTGAGAAGCATAGGCCGGTTGACTATTCTGGTGCTGAAGGCCCATATAAGGTTTTCACTATGGCTTAGTCAAAATAACTCTATTGCTTTTATGAACTTGTAAGGGAACTAAAGTTAGTCAATTAATTTTTATAAGGTTCTTCGATTGCTGAATGAGCAAAGTGGAGAAGAGTGGACTGCTTGTTTGCGTGGAGAGTGGTAAGTAGCCTTTATTTTCTTACAATTTTTAAAATGTGAAGTCCTTTTGTGATTCAGGAGCAATCGAGGACTAGCCTAAGGCCTTGTTAACGTAATCCTTAGGCACAGTGTTTATCTTGATAATGAATTTTCTGAAACAAGCAATGCCAACTGGAGTGTAGTTGCTTCTTATAGCTTCTAACGACATTCTCACTTTCATGGGCTACATACCCGTCATTAATCAGATTTGAAATCCATTGTGTAGCATGTTGCATGAACTTGTGAAAAAATCTTAATCTCAAAGTAGTCGGGCTTCAGATGATCCAACCAATTGTATCTCAGGCTAAAAATTTGGTATGCAGATGTCATAACCTGAGTCTTCCTAACTGATACTACACGAGTTGATCAAGGTTAGTCATATTCTCAGGCTCCCAGACTCACGTAATGAACTTTTCTCATTCATAATTTATATAGGGTGCACCAAACTGGAAACTAGAATTTCATACTTTCTTTTAGTAAGTAATGTCTGTTACCTTGCTTGGACTGTTTGTTACTTCTAGAATTTGTTGCATGTTCCGGTTTTCTTCAGCTCTTACAGTTTGGTATTTACTATTTAAATGAGTCATCCTAAAATTTCTATGTTATTAAATGCGTTTTAAAAAAACAATTTGCTGTCAGATGGCGTGCTGCTGTTATTTTGATGATTTGGCAATTCCTGACTGTTCAATTGCTAAATATTTAAATCTTTTTTTGTGCTCACAGTGCTTCTTGTTTTGGAATTTCATTACTACGTCACTCTGCTCACATTTAGGCAAAATGTGTTTCTTTTTTACTTTTTTTTTTTTGGTTACTGATTACTACGGCATTCATTTTTGCCTGAATTGATTTTTTCTTTCGGTTGTATACTTGTACTGACCATAGATGTGCTGGGCAATTATTTACAAAGTTGTATGAATATATGAATTTGCTTATTATATCATATCCTTCCTAATAAACCAGAATAATTTCAGGTTGCTGCAAGTTTCAGTTGCCCCAGACATACTGTCCTGGATGAGAGGCTAAAATGCAGTGAGCATTCAGATGCAGCATTAATTGGTACCTTGCTGCACCAAAATTTCCCTAAAATTTAAATTTTATTTAATTATTCATGAACTATTTTCTACGTTACAATTTTCTGCTTGTTCTCTTATTTTTTAGGCTGATCTTGTGATTGAAAAGCCTACAATAAACTTGTTGGAGGGATATGCCAGAATAATTCTCCAGAAGAATATTGAGAGCTTGTATGCATGCGGAGGTTGATGTTTATGTTAATTACCTTTACTATTGTTTTCGGTCTCTATTTGGTAACATCTCCAGGTTTGTTGCCGACCTGGGATGGAATCTAGCTGTAGGAGATTTATGGGATGGGACATAGCTAATTCCAGTTGGGTAGCTCAACTGTTACCACAATTATTTCCCACCCAAAAAAAAAAAAAAATGTAAATGGAGTCTGGGTTTATGAATTTATTGGGCTTGTCAAACTATCCATGCTGTTATACTAGTTCAAGTTTTGCTGATTTCATTAAAAATTTCTGCATTGTTATTTTCATGATCAGTATTATTAAATCTTTTAGATCTTTTTCTTTCAATTCAAGGTGCTAATTAGTAACTTGTGGAGTTTTGCAGTCAATGAAAATGATATAGAGAAGACGTTGGTTGAGGCTATTCCAAAAATATTACATTGGATTATCCTATTCAAATATTCGCAGGTAAAACTGTTACTTTCATGATGTTGGTTTGGTCCAATTCGACCGTTCTTTTTGTCATCCTAATTTTGCTCTTCATAAACTGTGAATTTGTTACAAGTTGCATTCCAATTATTGCTGTCTATTGTTAACTGTTTTGAGAAATGCGGTGTGTCTATTAGTCGTACATAATTTGTCATCCGACCTTTCTTTTCCTCATTTGATACTCATGTTATGCAAGGTTTTTGTACGTGTTTGTTGATTGAATTTTCTTTTTCTAAAAGTTTGGTGATAGGGACTGTCTGCTTGTCAGATAACAATAATTCTTTTTTCATTCCATTCCCAAGGGTAATGTTTCATGAGTTGTTGGCAGGAATCAAAAGTACCTCTTGTTGATTTTGGTCGTGATGATGGATTGAAACAACTAAAAATATCTGAGGTTCAACTACTTTCTTGTGTTTGGCTAATCTTTTGTTCTACCATTGTTATATGCTTCCAACTGTGCAAACTTACTGATTTGTGTCCATAGATTTATACTATTTATTGAGATGGATGCTAAATGCTGTTACAGACAGTATATATGCATTTACTCTTGAACATCATTTACTCTTGAATATCATAAATTTTCTTTGCATATCTCTCAAGGAAAACTTCCTGGTCAGCTACATTTCTAAACATTAGAAGTGCGATTTTTTGGGTTCAATGTAAGCAATGTTACATATTTATCAAAAGTGATCCATCTTAAGTGTAGGTCATTGATATTGAGGAGATGGCATGGGCCCCAAACTATGGGTTGAAAGGAATGATCGATGCTTCCAGTAGAGTAAAATTAGACTCAACTTAAAATGGAGCAGATAAGACCGTTGTGCCTTTTGAGTTTAAGACTGGGAAAGTTCCAAATGGACAGGCAAGTATATGGTCTTTACTTAAAATTATCAGAATGCACATTCCCATCAAATATAGATTTCCATAACATATTTGACAAAAGATGCCAATGTAGTCTCTTTGCCTGTTTGCTTATACTCTCTTTTGTGCAGTCATCTTTGGAACACTATGTTCAAGTCATCTTGTATACTGTCCTTATGTCTGAAAGGTGAGCAAGGTTTTATCCCTTTTTTGTTGCAGGGGAAGTAGGTGGAGAGGCTATCTAGGCATCTAACTTGGAGAATAATTGAGTAATCATCCTCTGATTGCTTTTTGCTTGTCATGTCCTAGGTACCTGAAACATATCAATTCTGGTATTTTACATTATCTCCAGTCAGGTCAGACACAGGTATATAATTGCAATAATCTGTGTCATCTATTATACTATATGACAATAACCAAGTGCTTATCTTTGACCATATGTGAAGGGAATTATAGTATGAAGGTCAGATGTGGTTGGGCGAATTATGCATCGCAATGAGCTTGCAAGTGACATTCTAATTGCATAAAAAATGCAACAGCTGCTTTCAATGCTACTGGTATGACTATTACACAACTAATAATCATATGCTTGTGCATACTTCTTTTTAATTTCCTTTAATTTTCCTATATTAGAGTCCGAACATGTGCAGAAGTTGCTGCCATCTTAATGCTCACACCATCTATCATAAGGTAACATTTTAGTCCTTAAGGTTAAGGAATGTGAAGTTGTGAACTGCTGTTCTTGGTAGTTAGGCTATTTTATCTATGGCTTTCCTTTCAAATGCTCCAGGTGCATTGGAAGCACAGAAAGTAGTGGGCTGGGTGATTTGTTTGATTCACATGTTCACCATTTGACTGCTGCTCATTGTGCTTTCCTCCGACAATGGGATCAGTTGATTGACTTAGAAGCTCAAGAGACACAGGTGAGATATTGTTATGCATGTAGTTTAGGTAATGAGATTCTAGATTTTTATGCATGGCAAAGTAACATGTTCTTTCCCCTTTCATCCACTATTGCAGCTTGTAAAAAATCAAGTCTGGCATTCACATGGTTTGAAGAGTGATCACTCCACTAGTTGCATTTCTTCTATTGTTCTGGATGCTTCAAATGGGTTTTCACATCATAAGTCTCTCAAAGACAACCGATGCATCTACACTTTCATGCCTCAACATTTGCCTCTTTGAAATGTCTATGCGTCTAATGAAGATTCTTTGAGAGATCCAACTTTTCCTACAAATGATTTAGATTGCAAACTTAAAATTGGAGACTATGTGGTACAGTACTCATTTAATAAACATATGTTGCATAATGCAATTTTATTCTATTAACGTAGAAATAGAAGTGAATTTTAAACAAGTGAAGCCAAATTATCATAAGCTATGCAATCCTTAAATGATTTAATAGAATTGAATCGCTAGGATAGAAAAATGATTTGTTATGAATTGTATATATTTTTTAATTAATATGATAGTTTTATTTTTGTTTTTTGTTTTTCTGAATTGCTTTTATTCAATTTCAATTATTTCTTATCCCAATGAGAAAAGAACCTATATCAGGCTGAAATGACAATATTTAGACTTAAGTTTCAATTGATAAATAAAATTTGGTCCAAATAAAAAATGATAAATGATTTAGCTAAACTCATTAATGGTAGTTTTAGTTTAAAAGTTTAGGTTAGTTTAATATTACCTAAACTATGTATACATTTAATTTCATTTCAGCAGTGGTCACTAGCTGATATTTTTTGCATTTCTGATGCCCATATTATTCTTTATCGAAAACTCATGGTTTATTAAGGGGCTGCGTTTGGCATTGGACAAGTGGTTCGTATTTAATGTATCTGTGCTTTTGTGATTGTTAATCTATTCACTTAATGCTTCTGTATTGGGGACACTTTTATAAGACATTCCAACTTGTTCAGGTTTCCCCGCTCATGTCTGCCTCAAGTTCTAATAAGCTAAATGTTTGTGTTTTGTTTTTTTCTTAAATGTCGTTATGTGTTGAGTGTATTTAATTACCTTTTTGTGGACACTGGAAAAAATTGAGTTTGAAGCTCAAGGTAAAAGGCCTACTAGTTTGGAAATTGATGTTTTGCTCTTGAACAGTGCTTTTTCATATTTCTGGTTGCAGGTTCTGAATCCAGGCGGATTGATTGTTTTATCAACACAGGTCTGTAGAAGTGTTTGCCATTCAGTTCTCTCCATAGTTGCTGCTGAGTATGTTACTTTTATATGGATCCAGTTCATCACTAGGTTGTGTAAAAATAGATATGTTGCCTGCTTTTGAGGCAAAAGATTCCAAGGCCATGAACCAGTGGAAGCTTCCATAATTGTTAAGGTATAATCCTGACTCCCAAATGATGTAAACAGCGCTATCACCTAAGAACGAAATTTCGTGCGACGCCCCTACTGTTGGAAGCAATGGCTACCTTGAAAGTGAAGATATTGGAATCATTACCCCCTATAACTCCCAGGCAAATCTCATCCGAACTGGTGTTTGCACAATCTCTGTGGAGATACATACCATTGATAAGTACCAAGTAGGCCGAAGCATATATATATCACAAATTGCTGCATTATTTATCTTCATGAAATTACTGAGACTCCTGACAGGCCTTGCAGATGATTGCTGGGCCCCTTCATTGAGTTTTTGCTTGTAGGCTGTAGCACTCTGCTTGTGATAGTTAAATTTGTATCTAAGCGTCCATCGAATGCATTTATTCGAAACTTGAAATTATAAGATGCCTTTTTTGGTCTGGGCAGGGAAGAGGTGTCCTTTGTCAGGTCTAGTAAAAATCCTAGAAATTGTAATTCCTCGCTGCTTGGGGACTGGCATAGGATTAATGTGGCACTTACGCGTGCTAAGGTTGGTAACGCTAATAATTTCACAGCATTAATATTTCCTGCAACAATTATTTTGCTGGGTAAATAATATTATACCTTTTCGTGCAGAAAAAATTGATAATGGTTGGGTCGTGCAACCCTTTCAAATGTTCCACTGCTCTGCTTCTCATCGAGAAGGTTGATGAGCAGTCTGGCATTTTAAATGTGTCCCACAAGGATATCAATCACAAAGAGCACGAGATGCTGTCAGATAAAATGACTAGGGGAGTAATATGTTCTGGCTACTTTTTGTGTAAATGGAAAGAATGGGCAATTTTCCCTTTCAAAAAGTACATATTTCTTTCTTTCTTTTTTTAGCAAAAGAAAAAAGAAAGAACTAGAATAAGTTTTCAGAATTTTTAAAAAAAGTAAATGAAAGCAGCCAATACTTTGGCTTAGCATTTGGCCAGTCAATTTGGGTCTCGACTCATTTCACTGACCTTTCAAAAGCATAAAAGAGAATAAAAACTAATGTAGTTGCATGAAATGATCCCTAGTTGCCAAAGTTAACAAGGGAAATGGCTTATCCTCTGTTACTAGACGGATGGATATGAAAAAGGCCAAATGTACGTATTACTTAGCTTGCTCAGGGAATTTGGCGTCCCCTAAATTGTTGAGTGGCATTCCCCAAGTATTTGCTGTACTATTATAAGGCTCAACGGTGTAGAAATTTGCCTTCTAAGCCTTAACCGACGAGTGCAAAGCATTTTATACTCTGGTTATTACGTTGATACAAGGCGTTTTCATTCCACTGAAAAGCGGAAAATGCCAGCAAATCTATTGTTTTTTATTCAAGAAGAAATGAAAATGATGGAGCAGAACACGTTTTATACAAAAGCCAAATTAATAATAATAAAATGCTTGAACCAAAATTAGAGATGGCAGCAATTCAAACATTCGTGAAATCTTTTACATCTATCATCAAAACTATTTAATTGTTGAACAAATTACTAAAAAAATCTTAAAATTAGAGACCCAAACATAGTTATTTTTTTTAATTGAGTGCCTCAACTATTTTTATAATTAGGATAAAAATTTATTTTAAATCTAATTAGATGAATTAAAAATTAAGAAAATCATTTAATTCAAAATAAAATTGAAGAAATTGACTAGAGGATAATATTGTAAATATAGAATACACATATTTATTAATATAAAATAAAATTTGATATAAAATTGAAAAATGTACCTAATTTTAAGATTATTTGGCAATTTATTTTAAACCATTTTATTATTTATAATTATTCTAAATTCATTTAAAATGAATACTTCATGTGAGGAATTTTGTAGTTTATCATGAGGGAGAATTATTAAAAAAATCGAAGGAAAAAAGAATTAAGAAAAAAAAAATGAGAGAAGAAAAGACAAAAGGGAGAATTGAAGGGAGAGAAAGAAATAGGTATGATTGTTCAACAATAACTTAGCCATTACAACAGATTAGGGTTTTACTGGCAATTCATTATCAAATAACTGAACCAATCATCATTGCTATAATCCTATGTTTTGCACTTGCATTAGTACCTGTAAATTTAGCCCTTACTCCCAATAATATCCTCTTCTGCTTCTGCACAACATTCTTGTCCTCAAGGATGAAATTTAGAAACAGACACCTAATAAAAGCGACGTCCTCCCAAATGGCTTCATCAAGTAAAACCTTGTTCCAGTGAATGAGAACAAGAAGTCTGTGATACAATACTACAAGTGGAGCAATGATTGATAAACTGTTAGTAGGATGCAAAAGCAACTGCACTATCTGAATAAAACATGGAAGACATCATGAATTACCGCACCTGTAGGCGAAATGCAACTGAACCGATCTTTTGGATAACAGAAAATGGGCCATAGTACTTGAATGCGATATTTGAGATGTCGTCTGACAGCCAAGTCTGCAGCTTAAGGAAAATTAAATCTCCCACGTGGAAGGATCTGTTAGTCTTATGAACATCAATATATAAACTAAATTTTCTTCCTATATCTTCTCCATTTTTCAAACTTCGTCTTCCTTTGCTTTCATATCCAACAAAGAGCATGAAGACCCTTGTCACATCCTATATTTTCCATTAATGAAAAAGTAATCCCATGAAAAATTATTGTCATCAAAGCTCATAGCAATTTTGCATCTCATTATGGCATTTCTATACAAACATCACAAATACACAAAGTTATCATTGAGATCTCATCTTAAATTCGTCTTTTCTAAGAATGCCATAACCATATATTTCATTCAATTCATGATTTTTCCAATATTGACATTAATCCAACAACACTAACATTATCTTCCATATCAAGCATATATTGATGACAACTCCAATTTTAGAAACCATTTGAATAACTTTCATGGAGTTTTGGGTCAGAAATAGTATCATTACCGTCTGAAATTGAAAGGCAAGATTGGGCAGTTATACTCTTCACACTTGTCTTCTTCAACACTGAAATACTTAAAAAGACTCTAAATTGGTGCAAGACGCTCATTTCCCTTCATTCACGAGTATGGTTTTTATGATATTACAACATAAATTACTAGTGGGCATTGAGGGGGCACTAAGGTAATGAATTCCTTGCCTCTAGCTAGTAGCCTAAGCAATTCCGTTATTTGATCAAACGTCCGATTGTAATCAATCATCTTTTCCTCCTGTGTCTTGACATTGTTAGTCTGAAATTCAATCATCACCATTGGCTGTTGTACTTGCATTTCATTAGCAACAGCGTTTGAACACCGCCTTCTACGGTTTGAATACAATCTGTATTCATCATTGGAACCTTACTTTTCTTTGATTGCAGCAACATAAAAGCTATACTCTCATTAGGATCGTACTGCTCTGATACCATTGCCTTGTATTCCATCCCAACTGAATTTGTTAACGGAAAAAGAAGGAAGAGAGAATTAAGAAGAATGAGAGAAGAAAAGGAAAAGAGAAGAAGAAATTGGAACAAACAATGACAGAGTAATAATTAAAGAGAAACAAATAAATTGTTAATATTATTCAACCATAACCTTGTCGCTATAACAAACTGAGGGTTTATTAGCAGCTCAGTAAACAGTGAATATTAGAATATATTGTGTTACTGGATTAATTTTTGAGATTAAATAGTAATTTTAACAATATGTGTAATTATTTATCATTTTATATAATTTTTATTTTTAATAAAATTATAATAAAAAATTAATAAATTATACACATAATTTAAAATTTTATATAATGACATGTAGAATTCATTTCACTAAAAAACACCTAAGCAATTTGCCAACTCATTAGTACTATAATCCCTTGTTTGGCCCTTACACTAATAACTAGTAGGTATTTCCCCTTTCGCTAGGTTTGAAATTATTTTTGAATTTTGAGAGATTTTAAAGCGAAATTATACATATTTTTTTAGCAATGTTGGCAATGTTATTATTTATTATATTTATTAAATGGTACTAAAATTAAAAATTCACGTCAGCAATTTTTTTTTAGGAAAAGCATATTTCATGTCAACAATATAGTTAATATAATGAATTTTGACATATTGTTTTTCATATAAATATTCTATTTTTATAAAAATACAAGATTAAATTTTATGCTACAAACTTTTACAAAAAATATAATAACTCATAATTTGTAATTGAATTAAACTAAGTAAACAAAGAAAATGTAAGAAAACCATACATAATCATAATCATTAGTCTGCTCGTATTTGAAACAAAACAAAAGAGAAAAAAAATGGAAAATTTTAGTAATGCAAGTGAGGATATATACTAGTAGATTCTGCGTGATGGAAGTGATCATGAGACTAATTCTTCTTAATTTTTAGGCTATAGAAAAGAATTTGTCTTTTATCGACTTCGAACTTCAAACCGCGTAACTGACTAAAATTCATTTCCTCATATATGTATAAAGAAACATGCAAATGAACTTACACTGACTTTCTAATGGAGAAGTCGTCGTTCGTGTAGATGCAGTAGTAAGTGTCATCAAGTGGGTTTTGTTTCATTGGAATGTCTGTTAGTTGCCCTGTAATTTTTTGGAATCCATCTTCAGAGAGAAGGATAAGTTTTTGAAGAGAATGGCAGAGGGTATAAATTCAAGGGGAGAGGAGATAGCCGCATGAATATTTATTGGCGAGTGTGCATGTCTCCAGAGTCAAAAATTTTGTCCTTTGGTAACTGTCATTTTTTTTTTTTTAAATATATATATTTTAATTATTATCAATCTACAATGAAATATTAATTACTTTCTATTCTAAATTGATAAATTTATTTTTTACACATAAATTAAAAAATATTAGATAATTTAGTTAAAGTAATTGTTTTTATTTTACTTTTCCTATTATACCATTGCATTGGTCTTAAAATATTAGATAAAAATAAGTAGTACTTCTATTAAATAATTTTAAAATTTATTCTCAACTAAAAACAATTGATATTGCTAATAAATAAAATTATCAAACTATAAACATCAAAATTTCAAATTTCAAATTTTGTTTTAACTTTTAACAAAAATGGTTATTGTTTATAAGTTGTTGATCACCATGAAATTAAATAAAGATAAAATAAGAAATTAAGTAATTTAATATTTTCTATAAAAGAAAGTCAGTCTAAATATTGAGATAATAAAAAAAGGAAAACAGACCTATCAATTTGGAATAGAAAAAATATTTATTTTCTATTTTATTTTTATCAATATTCTTAAAGTAATTAATGAATTAATCATTTTAAGTATTTCAAAAAGAAATAATTTAATTTTTTTCATAGTTATATGACTATTAAATAAAATTTTAATTTATGTGAAACTCTAAAAAGTGAAAATACTTTGAGTATTTGTTAGTGGAAGGCAAAAGACAACAATTGCAAATGAGGGACAATTAGATGCATAAAATAAATGGAGGAATTAATTCAAAATGAATCAAGACATTCTTTAAACAAAACTCTTAAAATGAGTTGCCACATCAGCATAAAATTAAGAAAATTTCATCACATCAAATTTTTAGCTTGTTTCTAATTCAATATATATATATATATATATATTAAATAACTAAATATTTAGTTCTTGCTCTTAACATTTGGCTAGTCAACTCATGCATTGTATAGTATTATGATTGTAATAATAATAGTTAATTAATTATTATTTTATTATAAAAAATATTACAAAATAAATAAAATAATAAAATAAATTTCTCAAAATTTATACTTATATATAAAGTTAGTTGTAATAAAAAATTATTTAATAATTCATTTCTTTAATCTTATGTGACATAATTTAAAGAAAAAATTTATGAAATTTGAATAAAATAATTTCTGATGATCAATTAAATAAATAACATTAAATATTTTATAATAAAATATAAAACTAAAAATAATCACTATTACAATATCGCTAACCTCATATACTTTGACTTTGAACAATCAATACAATAGTTTAAATATCGAATTTATTTAGATTTTTTACTTTTGTATTTTTTTTTTTTGGTTTCTTATTTTGAAACTTTTTATATGAAATTGACTTCTTATTTAAAAGTTTTAATTTTTAAATTTTTTAAATTTTTTATTTAGAAGTTTTGTTATATGACAATTAAAATTTTTAATTTCTTTTTTAGAAATTGTTTTATATGGCAGTTTTTTTTGTAACATAACGTAAAATAATAATATATGATTGTATTATATATAATTGTTTGACAAATGATAATTGATGGTCTAAAACTAATTCTAAGACTGAAATTAATAATAAATATTGATAAAATACTCAAAATTTTGAATAACCAATAGAATTAATTTTAATCTTGGCTTTTTGCTTAAAGTTTTTATTTTTTAGGTTTTTTAAGTTTTGTTTCAAAGTTGTTTAGAATTTTAATTTTTTAGATTTTTTTTAATTTTCTATTCAGGAAATTTTTATATAATCTTGACTTCTTATTTAAAATTTTTATTTTTAGATTTTAATTTTTTATTTACAATATTTTATATGACGGTTAATTTTTTTATTTCTTATTTAGAGATTCTTTTATATGGTAATTTTATGTAACATAAAGTAAAATAATGATATATAGATACATTATATTCAATTATTTGATAAAAGATAAAAAAAATTATTTAAAACTAACTCTAAAATTGAAGTTAATACTTCCTATATTTCATAATATTTGTCATTTAAAAGTTTTGCACTTCTAATAAGAAAACTATTATTTAGGGATAATTTCAATTAATATGGAAAAATATACTCATAATTTATTTCTAATCAAATTAATTAGAGAAAGAGAACAAATAGAGAGAGTGAGAGAGGAGATAATAATAAGGATATATTTGAAAAACATTAATTGAAATGGTAAAATTATAATTATATTGAAATAAATTTTTTTTTCTAAAATGACAAATATTTTAAAATGGAAGGAGTAATATATATTTATTTTAATATCTATAATCATTATAAATACAATTTTGAATAAGTGTACATTAGCAAAATTTATTTATTTTTATCTTTTACTAGACACACAAGAGAAAAACGACACAGCTTTGTTTTTTTCTTTCCCACCAAGTTTGCAACAGTGAAGTATATATCGTAGTTTGCCAAGTGGATTGACAACTGCCTCAAAGATTTGATTTTTCTTACTGCCCACCTCATATTGCCATTTAAAAATTAACAAAAATTAAAAAATGAGTAAAAAATAACCATTACCATAAGATCGAAAAGGAAAGAAAAATAAGAGATTTGAAAAAATTGAAATCACAAGGAAGAATTATTTCATTTCGTTTCTTGCCTTCTAAATGTTTGTTACTTTTTCTTTTTCTCAATAATAATTTGAAGATTGAGCGCAGAAAATAACATTCATTAAGATTAGATAAAAGAAATATCTAAAAATTTATCTTTTTTTAATAAATCTAAAAATTAAACTATTCTTGAGTGAATATGTAATGACTGAATTGCTATTATTTGAATCCAAAATTTATTATATACCTGACTTCAAATATTGAATATTTAAAGAATTAAATCGAAAACCTACTTACAATCAACATGGATATTATATTATGAATGAAAATTAATTTTAAAATTATTTAAATATGATCTAAATCTTCCAAATGTTGCCATTCCGAGAGAAACGTTTATGTTAAAAAATAGACTTTTTGAGTCACGAGTCATTTGCTCGAATCATCTCCAAAAGCGGAAACGCAGATCCCACTACTTCCATTAATCTTGTGTTCTGTTTGGTAATAAACAATTTGCGCCATAGATTGAAAGAGAAGTTGCTAAGATCCATCTCCAACTAGAGTGTGTACAGGTTGGTCAAATTCGAGAATTTGAAAATCATTAAAACTAAATTGAAATTTTGAAAATTTTAGAAATGAAGAATCGATATTATTTCAAATTTTTTGTTTAATTTGATTATGTTGCTTATATATTCGGGATGATTCAGTTAAGTTATTCGTTTTTTTTTTTTGAAATGATTCATTTCGATTCGATATCGGTTCAGGTATTCGATTATTTAAATTTATTAAAAATTAAAATTTACATTTTTTTAATCTTCATGAATGAAAATAAAATAAATTTTATATTTTTTACTTTTAATCATTCAAGAAATAAAATAAATAAGTGATAATTCGATAAATTATAACTAATCACTGGCACATATAAATGTTAAATTGAATTTTTTAATATTTACTATTAATTTATAATTAATAATTAACTTAATTATGTATATATATATATAACTAAGGTTTGGTTTGAGTTTTTTGATACAAGATGAATACAAAACGGTTCAGTCTAATTCTTAGTTTGAATAATATAAAATCTTTGATACTGTTTCACGGTTTGGTTCGATTTTTTCAGTACAAGATGGATACAAAACAGTTAAGTCTAATTTTTGGTTTGGATAATATAAAATCTTTAATATTGTTTCATTTAAAAAATAGTTCAGTTCGATTTAGATATTTTATTATTCACATCGGAGATTTTCGGTTCCGATTCAATTTAATTTGGTTATTCAATCCAATTCGAGAATTTTTGAGTCCCCATACAAACCTCTAACTGCAACAAAGATGCCAACAAATTGATAGCGTTGTTCTCTCGGTCATGTAGACACTAGAAGGTGATAAAGTTTGGTTCTCAATAGGTTATTTGAAATTATTTAGAGTCAAATCAAAAATTAAATATTTAAAAATGAAAAATCAGTATTAAATCAAAATAAGAAAATATCTGTATTAAATTGAATAAATTTTCAGATTGATCCAATTTAGATATCGAGACTAATGAATTGATTTGATTTAATTTAGATAATTGGATATTTTGAATTCTTTTTTTAAATTAAATTTAGATAAAATAGAATTTATATATATCTATACATAGAAAATCTATTTTTTTATAAATTAAATTTTCAATATATATATATATTTTTTAAAAATTAAATTTATAAAAAAAAAAGTATATAATTCAATATATCAGAATGCTCAGTGGACACGATATTAATGCTCTGTTCATCATATCACTTCCTCGACAAACCTTTGTGCTTGATATACTGTCCAAAGCCAAGACTTACTTTTTCAACCAAAACATTCTTCGCCCACCAAACTAAACGCCAAATTCCAACTGCTACATCTGATTTGTAATCTCGAAAGGCAAAATAAAAAAGCATGGTTGAAAAAGAAGAAGAAGATAATGGAAAGGTATGCCTATCGCCACCTCAAAAATGTAAATGCAATACAAACTGGAAGCATTATTGCGGAATATTATTCCATTTGGTTCCTACTTTCTGCCAAAATAAGGTACTATTTCAAACATCCACGCCTTTCTTTCTTTTCTGTGATTGAATTCCACAGCCTCACAACTTTCATTTTGTCATCTTCTTTATTCAGAAAATGTCTACTCTATGTTGTGGAAGAGAACACAGTTGCACAAATTGTTAAGCTCTACTATAACCATTTGTCTCTCCTCTTTTCTTTTCTTTTCTTTAATGTATTAATTAGATTTTAACTAAGGTTTTGATAGGCATCTTCATTGCTCTGCCAATAATTTTAGTACATTTTTTTTTCAGAAAAAATATGTTTATAAATTTTTTTTTAAGCGTTTAAATTCCTAAATTAGAAGCATTATTATGAGTGCCTAATTGTAAATGCATTCTAAGAATCGTATAAAGCCTCTCTAACTCTTTAAAAAAAAATTACGTAGATTTAAGATCTTATTTATTTTGAAGAAAGTTGATTAAAAAAATACATATTTCTTAGAACTAGTAATTTATTTGTATTTGGTCACAAGAAAGTGCAAAGTGAAAGAGAATTTGTATTTACTAGTAATTATTCAACTTTCTCAAAAGTAATTTATTGAGGGACAAGTCAAAAACCATAATTTTTTAGAAAAATTTTAAAAATATATTTTATAATTATTTTTTAAATAAATTTATTTGATGAGATAAAATTATTTATGTTAATAGATTATGGATAAATATCACATACTTTTACAAAAATTAGTG
>CATIWR010357376.1:0-12906 GCA_949677035.1 Omphalea diandra
TCACATGGCTCGTCAAATTCCTTGATGAAAATCCTACAGTTCTAGACCAACTTCGAGTAATGTTAACTTCAAATTCGTGATGATGGCAAATTTTAGTTTGAGCTGATCAATTCTAACTGGTATCTGATTTTGGACTTGCAGGAGGAGCATAGACAAATCCAATCAAAGAGAACTGAGGGACAAGACCTTACATGGTCTGAAGTTAACAACATGCCTTACACAAACAAAGTCAGAAGCAATCTGCAAATTAGTTAATAAACAAGCCTTCGATTAAACTCTGTACTGATCTCAATTATTGGTCTTCTGTGAAGCTCAGGTAATCAGCGAGACTCTCCGAAGAGCAACAATTTTACCTTGGTTTTCAAGAAAAGTTGCACAGGACTTTGAAATTGATGGTATGAATCCATAAACCACAGCAAAATCTGATATTTCTAATAGAATATTTTCATCCACCTATGCAGCACGGAAACTTTTTTTGAGTTATGTTTTCCCCTTTCAGAAACATTTCCGCATTTCCTTATTTTCATGTTTCTTCCATAAATTCAATAAAATGTCCTTTCTCTGAGTCATTTCCGTATTTCCCTGTTTTCATGTTTTCTTTTCCATGCTACATAGCCGTCCACTTAATGCTAGTAACTCTATCCTAATAATGAAGGATATAAAATCAAGAAAGGTTGGTCAATCAACTTGGATGTAGTCTCTATTCACCACGACCCAGAAGTTTTCCCTGATCCCCTAAGGTTCAATCCCTCCAGGTTTGGGGTAAGCACCTATCACTTCATTATCAAAAGCTCATTTTCTTTCCTAGAAAATGCAGAATGAGTTAAATATTTTTATATCGATTGCAGGAACCCATAAAGCCTTACAGCTTTCTTGGATTTGGTAGCGGACCTCGTATGTGCCCTGGAATCAACCTGGCCAAACTGGAAATCTGTGTCTTCATCCATCACCTGGTCACCAAATGCAAGTAAGACGTAGGAACTGATTGAATGAATGACAATTAGGAAAAAGGGCAAGCATACTACTTAATCAACTACCTCTCTGAGAAAGAATCCACATACATTGGATACCAACTGATAGAAATATGACAAATTTTTGCGAGACAAATACTTCATCCACCTCATCCCCCTCATTTTCTTCTCGTTAAGTCTAATTCTGACATTTTTTTCGTTATAACAGATGGAGATCTCTAGAAAAAGATGACTCTGTCCAGCCAACACTAGTGAGGATGCCAAAAAACAAGTATCCCATTTCAGTTGAACCACTGTAAGACTCCTACAGGTACAACCGAGAAAAGCTAGAAGCCAAGAAATAATTTCAAAGCACATGAAAGAGCAGATTAATTATCAGAAGCTAAAGGAAAACTTTTACAAACATTGTAATCTCCTATAAGGTATGAACAATGAAATAAATGACCAACATGAGTTTGCTCCTGCTAAGATGCAACGAAGTTTAATTTTGTGCCACAAAAACAAGTCGTCAAGAGTAATAAGATGTCTTATAACCATGAATGAAATACTCATGGTCTTACCATCACAAAAGATAAAAATTAAAAAAAGAAAAGAAAAGATGAGACACAAACAACTGACAAATAATAAAATGATAAATCACTGCTGCTGCACTGAATGATAATTAAGGCAAATAGGAAAGAAATTTACACAGGGAGATTGAATTAAATTGAGATGGATTGATTGCTTATTTCACAGTTTCCACTTCTTCGTGAGCATGTGCTAATGGAGAAATCTCTTTATGCAAGTTCTTGTACTATCACTCTAACTACGGCAAATTTAAGTCTAGGTCTATACTGCAAATATCCAACCAATGGTGATCAAATCTGAACATAAATGAGCCCTATTTTCATAGCATATATAGTGGTATATATAATGTGAAATGACAAAAAGCAATCTACATTTCTATGAGACCAAATATTATTTTAAAAACAAATGGAAGAATAAGGTAAAGAAACTGGTATGAAATTTGTCCTGTTGACAGATTTTGACATATCCATAATGCAACAGGAGACTCAGAAATCTAAATGGTAAATGTTGAAGAGAATTGCCGACACAAAATGAACTTTTAGGGGCAGGGGATGTTGCAACAGCCAAATACATTGAGGGAAGCGAAGTGATTTGTTTTCGTATATATTCTCACCAAGAAGGCCTAGAATTATAAGTTAAATGACTAATCCTCAATTCCAGTTTTGTCAACACATATAAATTATAACTGAAAGGAAACACACAAATACAGGTACTCAATCACAGAAATGTGATGGATGTTGAGAAATGACGGAGAATATTAGAAGGCCTATTGGTAAAAAAAATTCAAATCTATGCACGTTTTGACTTTTATGTCTAATTTTTAAATTTTGAAAATGGAATATTAGAAGGCCTATTGGTAAAAAAAATTCAAATCTATGCGTGTTTTGACTATTATGTCTAATTTTTAAAATTTTTAAAATTTTAACTAAATTTACAAATTTCTTGATAATTATGTCCAATTTATAATTTTGGTTTCAAATTAAATGATTATCACATAATGTGAATGACATATTAGATTGAATTTTAAAATTTATGGCAATTGAGATGATTCCAAAAATTTATAATTCAATTCAATATGTCATTTGCGTCAAGGAAGGTTTTCAATTTTGGCCAAAATTATAAATTTGATATAATTGTCAAGAAATTTGTAAATTTAACTAAATTTATTAAAATTTAAAGAATTGGACAAAATTGTCAAAACTTGCAAAGAGTTGGATTTTTTTATCAATAAACCATATTAGCAATGAAAATAATGTTAGCGAGGAAGAAAAAGAATGAGTGATGAAAAAGAGAAAAGGATGTATGAATATTTCAATCTGATTATCAATCACAGACATTGTGAAGGAAACAAATAGCTCTGTCAAGTCACAGTACATAAGACTCATGCAAAGAAATTTCTCATTGCTCGTAGTGGGGCACAGATTTCAACTCCTTCATAGCAGGAGATTTTACAACCACCTAGTGCTAAAGCCTAGATTACTAACCAATAATACCATCCTCCCATGCGAGTGAAAGAAGAATGTTCTTCAAGCCATTCATGAAAGTGGCAAGAAGTTCTAACTACTAAGTGGCTAAAGATTGCATGATCATCCATAAAATGTTGAAACAATAGATAATGGTATAAAAAAAAAAAACTAGAGGTGCAAACCTCAGCGTAGAGTGAAGTTATGCCTAATTACCGTCACATTTTACATTTGCCATGACAAAAGACAGAACTCATTTTCAGAAGTTCGCTCAAATTTGCCATGATAGAAGACAGAACCCATTCTCAAAAGTTGCCATAACAAAAAATAGACAGATGGGAAAGGAAGATGATGTGGTATTAATACAAAGCTAAGGAGACGTATGGGATCTAATACAAAGGAGTTCCTTCAGTAGAACTCCAAAAAACTAACTCAAAAGAAGAGGGTATAACAAAAAATAGACAGATGGGAAAGGAAGATGATGTGGGATTAATACAAAGCTAAGGAGACGTAACGGATCTAATACAAAGGAGTTCCTTCAGTAGAACTCCAAAAAACTAACTCAAAAGAAGAGGGTATCCAACTTACATATAAGTAATATAACAATTCAGAAGAGTGTCGAACCCATATATATATAGAACATAACGATTTAGTACTTTATATTATGATGTGGAATTAATACAATTTAGTACTTTATATTATGATGTGGAATTAATACAACAAACACATAGAAAGGAATTAGATACAGAGGTCACCTTGCTGACTGCCATCCTTATCTTCTTCCTCAATCACAAGCTTATCTGACAAAGAGTGGAAATTGATTGTAGACTTGGGTTGCTTTATAGTTTTGAAGCCTCAAGGTGTTTTAACACTTGTAAGAGACAGCAAAGGCAACCAAAGGCAGAATAGCAACTCATCAACTCAATAAAACTGTGCCATGAATTTTGTTGGTTCATTTGTTGAAATGAATGGATTTTTGCTGCTAAAATAAAACAAGGACTTGCTGAGAACATGGATATAACTATGAAGCTAAAACCTACTTTAATTAAACTCCCCAAGGGAATGAACCAAGCCCCAAAGCTTGGAATCTCTATTTTAGGAGGTTGCTAATCCAGATCTCATTGGGTTGGAGTGGAGGAAATGAAAAGAGGAAAATTAACCCGCGAGTAAGTGTCAACTCATCCAATGGATATTTAACCAAAAAAAAAAAAAAACCTGCACAAAGAGCTGGTGTCCAGTCCAAAGCGCCAACAGCATGAACCAAATGTAAGAAGCTTATAATCCTAATGCTTGAGAACATGCCTGCTCTTGACGATTTGGTCAGCACAGTATTTAGAGGATAGATAGCAGACCGAGTGAACGAGAATATAAAAATCATAGAAACATAAGGAATAAAGGAAAGGCCTCTGAAGTAAATCTTGATTCTAAGATAATCAAAGTCTTCTGATACAAGATAAAATAACAGCTACAACAGACAGGAATAATTCTCACTCCAGATAAATCTTCACTTATGCAGAGTACAAGTACAATTCTCACTCCCAACATCTGTTGCAACACAAGGAGGCTGAATTTCTCCATGCTGGTACCAAGTTGAGCGATTTTCAATCAATTCATTCAAGAAATCATCGAGCTTGTCAATGGTGACATTAGGCATCACCACTACATGTGCAATATTCCCTTGGCAAGCTAGTTGCCACCTGCGAACAAATTCCTCATCTCGAGGCCGCTCAAACACAACTGTGCTGCTGAGCTCATTCAACATAGCACTAATCCCAGCATCACGTAAGCGGTCCTTCAAGTAATGAGCATTTCTGAGACACTTTTGCACTTCTTTCTGGAATCCCTTGTATCCTTTTCTGTTGAGGGTGTACCAAAGGAAGATAGGAGCATGGCCATTTCGGCTCCCCATGATTGTGGCATCTCTTGAAGCAAGATACTCGACGTTCCTTGATAGAGCATTAATATGCTCCATCCTTGTTATCTGAATACCACATGGCATTGGACAACCAACAAACTTATGGCCAGAAACACTCACGCTGCCAATGGGCTTTTTGAAAGTAACCTTTGGTGCCTGTTCATCGCAAGCAATAATAAGCAAGTCACATTATTGAGAACAATGATGTTTGGAGAAAAAAGGAATTTGTAGAAGCAATATGCTTAACAGCCAGACAAAATGAAATCACTCACTCGCTTGACAAAGGGCATCATAAGTCCAAATAAAGCTCCATCACAATGAATATAAAACCGATCATGTGTAAATCCACTTTCTTCAAGGGTTTGTATAACGAGATCAAGGTCATCGACGGCTCCCTTGACAGTTGTACCTGCAATAATAATAACTCATCAAGACAAATTAGTAATGTGTGTATAAAGATATAGGAGTATAAACCTATGTGTGACAATAAGTGAGATACCTATATTAACGTTGATGATGGCTGGTTTATCCTTATTAGGGGATAGTTTAACTTTAAAATCAGCACAATCAATTTCACCAGAGATCAGACAGTCAATCTTCACGCATTCCATTCTATACATTCGAGCGGCTTTGAAGACAGAATAATGTGATTCTCGTGATGCATACAGAATTCCATCAGGAAATACTTCCCTCCTGCATGGTTAAAATGCTTAAATGTTGCACTTATTTCTAAGACTTGAAAATCATCAAAAGATGATGAGGAAGGAAATAAAGAAAAGAGAAGGAGCATAGACAAGCCAAAGCTGACAACTACTGACCCTACTAGAATGCCATGAAGATTTCCTTCTGTACCACAGTTGGTTATGTAACCCCAGTATTCATCTTTCCCTATCTCCCATAGACGGGCAAACCAATCTAAAACACCAACTTCAAACTGCCTTGAATGCACACCATAGTTACTCTCAATAAAAGGATCACCGAGATTGTTTATGGAGAAATGCTGCAACTGTGACAAAGCACCATAATCGAAGTCCAAATTATAAGGATAACCTGTAACAAATATTTGAATGTAAGAAATTGACACATATACGTTTGTCAACCAGAGAAACATTGGAATCTTCTAACAACTTGCCAATAGTGAAGCCAATTACAAAAAAATTTTGGAAAGTATTTCTATCATATAAAACTAAAAGATATCCCAAAAGAAATTGAAAACAAATCAGCCTGCATCTGATAGTTGTCTTTATGTATCCAATTTTCTGGGAATAATTAACCACAATCAAGAAATGCTGCCTATCCCAGCTATGAATAATCACACAAGAATTTATCTAACTTTTTTCTGTCTAAAATATCAGTGGAACATCTATTTTTTCCATTTCAATTTATTATTTCTATGCTACTCTTCAATGCAAAACAATGTTAACAACATCGATAGAACTTCTTTCTACGCTTTCTCCAACTTTCTAATCGTCATAATGGCAATGCATATTTAAATTAATCCCCCATGGCTAAGATTTAAATACAACAACGTAAGCTAATCTTTTACAGTTCTCTATGGAATTCAAAATCCAAATTGAATCCACTACTCACTTCATATCAAGTGTTGAATCATACAGCACATACACGAAGCATATAAAAAAGCAAAAAGAAAAAGTAACGTAGGAGTGATAATATTATACCCAAATGATGCTTGGTTCTTTCCATCAGAGTCTTTCGGTACCTAGCCAATACGCTAGCCATATAAGCCTCTTTATCTCCGGTAAAATCATCGTCTAGATCGGGCTCGGTCACCTCTAGACACTCCGTGTGAACATTTCTCCCTAGCACTACCTGTTTCTTCCCTTCCTCTTCCGCCCAGCCCACCACCGCAGGCAGAGGCTCAGCTTTAACCACAGCCGTCAGATCGAAGTCCTCCGCCTCCTCCTGTTTCCCGTTCACGTGTACCACCACTGATTCCACTTCCATTTTGCTTCTTCTACGTTAACGTTAGTAATCTGCAACTTGAGGAACTGTAGATCAGAAATATGAGAGAGAGAATTTATACCGGGACGAAGGTGGCGACCAATATTGCTAAAATTAGGGGAATCGAAATGGACATGTGGAGACTGGAGGCTGGAGAAGGACAGTTTGGTTATGCTATTTATAGGCAGAGCCTTGGTCTGAAGTGGCCGAGGCCTTCAGGTCCGTCCGGGACTGCACGAATTCTTTCTTCGGTGAGATTGCGCAAACGAGTAATAATTTTCTCTTTTCAAAAACAAAAAGAAATTTTCTTCTTTCTCACTTTTTTTTTTAAAATTTTTAAGATTCAAATTTATAAATATATTGAATTAAAACTATGACTTAAATCTAAATTATGTTAAATTAAAATTGAATTCTAAACATGTGAAATCAATAGTTTTAGATCTATTTTATTCATTAAGATTAGTTTGGAAACTCATATTTTGAAAAATTGTAATTTAATTAAATTTTACTTTAATTATTCTCTTATTTGAAAATTTGATATTTAAAAATTAATTTTATATTAAAAATATATGACTAATAACTCAGATTAAATTAAAAGTCATAAAATTTTTAGATAAAATTTATTTAAACAATCTTATAAATAAATTGATGTTATTTATTTAAAATACATAAAACTATTTAAGGAAATAAAATAAATTTAATGATTTATGGATTTATTTTAAAAATTTAAATTTTATCAATTTAAAATTCATTCAAAACAAAAAAAAAATTCATTACTAAAGTAAGAGAATTTCATTAATAAAATTATTTTCCTTTTTCACATAATTAATTTTAATTAGAGCTTAAAAAGACATAAAATTAGGTTTAGAAGAATTAATCATAGATTATTGTGGGCATAAAAAAATATTGATTTTCTTTTTATATATCATGTCTAAATAAATAGACAACATTAATTTTCTTTTACGCATTTGGAATGTAAAAAAAGAAAGCATAAATAAATGCACTTTTATATATTGTTTAGTCAATTATAACTTAAAATTGATATCATTTGTAAATGAATATCTTATAAAATTCATTTGTAAATAAAATTTTTTGTTTACTTCACTATAAAATAAAAATAATATTTATTTCAAATGGAATAAATTTTATATTTAGTTCAAGTATAGAACTTAATAATATTTTATTATATAAAAATATTTTTAAATTTTTATAAATAAAGAGTTTAAAAAAAGGGAAAGAGAAGGAAGAAAAAGTAGAAAGATCTATCTGAGAAAAACATATTTTATTTTAAATTACCATTGTAACATTTGAAATGAAAAAAATCAAATAAAAAATTGCAAACAAAAATAAAAAGTATATTTAATAAACAAAATTTATTAGTGTAGTATTGTTGCATTAATATACATATATATAATATATAAAACATAAAATATTACATATATTTAATAAACTTTTGATTAAAATAAAGTTTTTTACTATTCTCAATGTATTTTGTTCAATTATAAAATGAGTGATATAATTTGAGTGTTTTATATTTAAACAGGAAAAGAGTAATGTATATTTTAAATTTTATAACTATTTTATACATCATTCATTTAATAATATGATATATTATTCTCGGAATATGCATGAAAAATCTCATGATTAAGATAGGTTTAAAAGTCTTGAAATCATGCTCTGAACAGTTCTTTTTTTTTCGTAAACCCAGGTAAGAAAATGAAATATAAATACAAATTTTCTTTTCTCTCTCTTTTTTTTTAGTTTTTAATATTCAAATTTATAAATATATCGAATTAAAACTATGACTTAGATCTAAACTAGGTCAAATTAAAATTGAATTCTAAACATGTGAAATCAATAGTTTTAGATCTATTTTATTCATTAAGATTAGTTTGGAAACTCATATTTTGAAAATTTGTAATATAATTAAATTTTACTTTAATTATTCTCTTCTTTGAAAAGTTTATATTTAAAAATTAACTTTTTATTAAAATTATATGACTAATAAGTCAAATTAAATTAAAAGTCATAAAATTTTTAGATAAAATCTATTTAAACAATCTTATAAATTAAAATGATGTTATTTATTTAAATAAATAAATCTATTTAAGGAAATAAAATAAATTTAATGCATTATAGATTTATTTTAAATATTTAAATTTTATCAATTTAAAATTAATTTTAAACAAAAAAATTTTATTACTAAAGTAAGAAAATTTCATTAATAAAATTATTTTCTTTTTCTGCATAATTAATTTTAATTAGAACTTAAAAAGACATAAAATTAGGTTTAAAATAATTAATTGTAGATTATTATGGGAATAAAAAAAATATTGATTTTCTTTTTATATATCATGTCTAAATAAATAGACAACATTAATTTTCTTTTACGCATTTAGAGTGTAAAAAAAAGAAAGCATAAATAAATGTACTTTTATATATTATTTAGTCAATTATAACTTAAAATTGATATCATTTGTAAATGAATATCTTATAGAATTCATTTGTAAATAAATTTTTCTGTTTACTTCACTATAAAATAAAAATAATATTTATTTCAAATGGAATAAATTTCATATTTAGTTCAAGTATAGAACTTAATAAAATTTTATTATATAAAAATATTTTTAAATTTTTATAAATAAAAAAGTTTAAAAAAAAAGAAAAAGAAGGAAGAAAAAGTGAAAAGATCTGTCTGAGAAAAACATATTATATTTTAAATTACCATTGCAACATTTGAAATGAAAAAATAAAATAAAAAATTGCAAACAAAAATAAAAAGTATATTTAATAAACAAAATTTATTAGAGTAGTATTGTTACATTAATATACATATATATTGTTAGACTAGGAGAGCTAATTTTAAGTGTATAAACTCTTTTGATCTTGACAAAAGAGATTGATTATTATTAATGGTTTATTTAAGTGTTGTTTTACAGAAATTAGTAGGATTTTCAAGTGAAATTGAATGAAACTCTTAAACTCCAAGTTAACTTCTAAATCGCAACCACAATCTCAGATTCGCGACTGCGATCCATGATAAGATTTGCTAGAAATCAAATAAGCAAAATCGCGGAGCCATTCTCGACTGTGACTCATCCAAAAGGAGTCCAAAAGTGACAGACTGTTTCGCGGTCTATGTAGTGTTAGAGTCGCGACCACGATTTTCAAAAAGCCTCAAGAGGGAAACAAGTCCATAACCAAAACTTGACAAATGTATCAGGTGACCGTTGGAAGACAAAAATCGTGAAGGCAACTTGTTGGTAGCAACCGCGATTCATGAAGTGGAAGATGCAATTTTTGACAGACAAATTCGCGTCTTCTATCATGGCATATACAAGGAAATTCGCAACCGCTACTTTTGTTAGCAGAAGAAACACAACGACTATCTAGTGAACCAATGACAAGAAGACATGTGGACTAGCCATTAGATACAAACAGGGTTTTTCGCCGTAAGTTTTGGCTCTCGTATGAAAATTTGGAATTCACGACCACGACTTCAGCCTGACATTCAATTAATACAGAATCTGTCTAGTATACCTTGAAGATTTTATATCAGTTTTATTGCAACGTCTCTTTGGTGGGTAGAGACTATAAATACTTTACAAAACATATGTAAATGCAAGAGAATTGATAATTTTGTAACCAAACTCTTACAATTTTGCTACTCAATCTTTTCTATTCTTTTAGAGATTGTTTGGTGTGAGCATAAACACCATTTGTAAAGGTTGTAGTGTGAGCCTGTAAAAACACTAAGAGAGGTTGTTGTGTGAGCCTTAAAAACAAAAGTGTAAAAATTGTTGTGTGAGCCTCAAAAACACAAGTGTAAAGGTTGTTGTGTGAGCCTTCAAAACACAAGTGTAAAAGTTTGGTGTGAGCTTGAAAACACCATTGGTAGATAGTGGAACTCCAATTGTTGAGAATTAGGGAGTGGACATAGGGTCAATTATACCCGAACCACTATAAATTTTGTGTCTCCATTCTACTTATCTTTTTTCTTACCTTCTAGTTTTAATTTTTATACACCAATTCAACCCCCCCTTCTTGGTGCCTAGGGCCAACAAGTGGTATCATAGCCTAAACACTCAAACAAACCTTTATTGGTGAGTAAAAGATCATTGTCCAAGAGGAAATCCACTCACACCTTAAGTCTCACTTTGATGGTTCCGACTATATTCATTGGAAGTATAGAATGAAAATCTACCTAGACACAGATGTAGTGGACCTTTGGCATGTGGTTGTCAAAGAATGGAAGCCACCCACTAAAGTAGTGGATGGAATTGAAGAACTTATCCCAAGAGAAGAATAGGTTGAAGCTCACCGGATATCAAATAGCAAAAACAAGAGAGCAATGGTTATTCTTCTAAGCTCTCTCTCTAGAGAAGTGATTGGAAGAGTGCAACATTGTCAAACTGCACATGCCATTTGGAAGACTCTAGAGAACTATCATAAAGGCACAACTCTAGTCAAATCAAGTTATTTAGAGATGTATGTCACCGAATGAGAACTCTTCATGATGAAGGACAATGAGAGCATCACAAAAATGACAAATAGGCTATTGTCCATTGTCACCAACATGAAGAAATTTGGAAGAGCTCTTACCAACTATAAAGTAAACACAAAAATCTACAAAACTCTTCCTCTAGATAAATTTGGTGCTAGAGTTTGTAGCATACAAAAGTCCAATCCAGAGATTGGAAAGGTCCCAACCGACGTGTTGATAGGCAAACTCTTGACTCATGAGTTATCCTTGCAAAAGGATGAACAAATGAAGAAGCTAAGAGGCTAAGGACATAAACCAGAAAAGGAAAGAAGAATTCTAGCTCTTAAGTCTTCAACAAATAAGAAGGAAGTAGAAATCACCTCAAGTGATGAAGAAAGTGACAAGGAAGAAGAGGAGCTAGTAATGCTCTCAATGAGGACAAAGAAGTTGATCAAGAGAAGAAAAGAAAGAAAAGGCTTTAAGAAGACAACTTATAGTCCAAGAGAGAAATCAAATGATGTCACTTGCTATGAATGTGGTAAGTAAGGCCACATCAAGTATGAGGTCCCAAATTAAAGAAGAAAAAGAGATGGGACAAGGAGAAGAAAAAGAGTTTTTCAGCCATTTGGGATGATAGCTCAAGTGAAGAAGAGGAAGAAGGAGAAGTTGTCAATATTTGCTTCATGGCACAAGAAGATTCTACTAATGAGGTAAGTACTTCTCATTCTCATTCTGATTTCGAATTTGATGAGATAGATGAAGAGCTTCTAGAGGCTCTAACCATGAGATGTGACAAATATAAGTGACAAATAAAATCTTATAAAAGAAAATGTCAAAAGCTAGAGGATGATTATAAATCCCTCAATGACATTGTAAAAGAATTGAGAGCATCTAATGATAAGCTCAGAAAATTAGTGGATAGTCTTTCTCTTTCATCTTCTTCTATGGCTTCACGTAGAAAGGAGAATGACACTCTAAAAGGAGAAATCATTGAGCTTAAAAGCTCAATCTCCAAGTTCCATAAAGGAAAAGAAGCATTAGCTACATTGATTATGTCACAAAGACCTCCACTAATTAGATATGGTCTAGGCTTCAATGGAGCCTCCTCATCTTCTCAAACTATATTTGTTAGATCCTCAAAACCTCAATCCTCAAGGGAAGAGGTACTTAGGAAGAAAAGTGCTCTTAGCACTAAACCTTTTAAGCCTAAAGGTAAAGAAAAGACTCCCTTAAGCTTTAGAGCCAAGACTCAAAGAGCTAACCATGGCTATATGTACAATAAAAAGCATGGTCATTCTCATAAAAAATTTTCTACTCCTACTCATCATACATGTCCATGCATGCATTCACATGACCAAGGTATGAGAATACCTCCTACTCATACTAAAATTGTGCATAGGAGAAAGACTCCTAAGTCTAAACTCTAATGCCACTATTGCATGAGATTTGGACACATTAATATTTATTGCTATATTAGGAAGACTCACCTCAAACTAGAGGACCTTTCATCTTCTAACCCCCAAGGATCCAAGTATGCTTGGATAC
>CATIWR010357431.1:0-12773 GCA_949677035.1 Omphalea diandra
CATCTTCTCATTAGTTCTTACTGAAAATATAGCCGTTGTCCTTCACCTACTTTCAGAAGTAGCGGTCGCGAGATTTTCTTGCACAGAGCGCGACAGTCACCGCGAATTCAACTGCCAAAATTGGTAGCTTTCCTCCACAAGGATCGCGGTGGCTACCAGCAAGATGCCTTTGCGATTTTTGACTTCCAACAGTCTCATTGGACACTTGTCAGGCTGTGGTTGTGGACTTGCTTCCCTCTTGAATTTCTTTGAAATTTGCGGTCGCGAGCCAGCCGAGATTTATACCGCGAATTCGTCTGTGACAATTTGACATTTCTCTTCTCAGGGATCGCGGCTGAGAATGACACTGCAATTTTGCCTGCTTGATTTTCAGCATGTCTTAACATGAATCGCAGTCGCGAATTTATAGGTTGCGGTCGCGATTTTCATGTTACGTTGGAATTCATCAATTTCTTTATTTTCTTCTTGAAGGATTGATTCAATTCTGCAATAACAACACTTATTTGAAACATTAGTGATGATCAATCTAATTTGTCAAGATCAAAAGAGGTTTTAAACCTAGGATTGATTATCCTAGTTCAACAACCACCTTAGCTTCATTCATTGGTGAAGCAATTGCCTCAACCCATTTATACACATCATCTATTGAAACTAAGAAGTAAAGCTACCCATATGATGGAGGGAAAGCCCTTATAAAATTGATACCCTACACATCAAATAATTCCACTTCTAGGATGTTGTTCAATGACATTTCTTATTGTCTTGATATGTTACCAGTCATTTGGCAATGATCATATGAATGTAGGAATTTCCTTATATCCTCAAACATGGTTAGCCAATAAAAACCACTTTGCAAAATCCTAACAACATTTTGGTGGTGCTAAAATGTCCACCACTATCCAAAGAATGACAATCTGTTAAAATGATATAAATTTCTTCCTTAGTCACACACCTCCTAATGATTTTTTTGGCAAAATCCTTGTAAAGAAGAGGTTGTTTCTAAAAATAATGCCTGCAATCTGCTACAAACTTTTTCCTTTATTGGTATGACATGTCTACAGGTATGATTCCACTCACAATGTAATTGACAATGTTTGAGTACTAAGGTGTACCAGTGTTAAGCATAAAGAGCCGCTCATCTGAAAAGTCTTCTTTGATTTTTAAAATGTTGTTTCCACTTTTTCTAAGGCTAAATTCTAGATAAATGATCTACTACTGCATTCTTGGTCTCCTTTTTATTCCTAATTTCAAGATTAAACCCTTGAATTAGAAGTATTAAACGAATTAGATGAGGCTTGCATCTTTCTTGCTCAATAAGTACTTAATTGCAATATGGTTTATATACATTATGATCTTGGAACCCACTAAATATTACTTAAATTTGTCAAATGCATACACTATAGCTAGCAGTTCCTTCCCTATAGTAGCATAATTGACTTGAGTGTCTTTGAAAGTCTTACTAGCATAATAAATTACGTGTATTCGCTTATCCTTTTTCTGCCCTAAAATAGCTCTAATAGTGAAGTCACTTGCATCACACATTAGCTTAAATGGTTGACTTCAATCTGGAATTGTTATGATAGGTGCCAAAGTTAATGCTTTCTTCAACCTGCAAAAAGTATCAAGACATTATTGGTCAAAATTAAATGTAAAATCTTTATTAAGTAAATTATAGAGAGGCTTTTTAATCCTAGAGAAATCCTTAATAAAATGATGATAAAAACCTGCATGACCAAGGAAACTCCACATTCTCTTAACAGATGTGGGTGAAGGCATATTCTCAATGATATCTATTTTTGTTCTATCCACTTCAATTCCTTTTGTGGACACTTTATGGCCAAGTGCCACACCTTCTTGTACTATGAAGTAGCACCTCTCCTAATTCAACACCAGGTTCGTTTCTTCACAGCGCTACAAAACCATGGAAAGATTAGCTAAGCATGTATCAAATGAATCTTCAAATATTGTAAAATCATCCATAAAAATTTCCTTAGTTTTCTTGACAAAATCATTAAAAATTGCCATCATACACCACTGAAATGTAATCAATTTATTACATAAACCAAATGGCATTCTTCTAAAAGCAAATATGCCATAAGGGCAAGTGAAGGTGGTTTTCGCTTGGTCTATTGGAGTAATGAGAATTTGATTATATCTTGAATAACCATATAAAAAGCAATAATAAGCATGACCCGAAAACCTTTCAAGCATTTGATCAATAAATGGCAAGGGAAAATGATCATTTCAAGAGGCCTTATTAAGCTTTTTATAATCTATAAATACTCTTCACACGATAATCATCATTGTGGGAATCAATTCATTTTGCTCATTGGTAACTATTATCGTTCCACCTTTCTTAGCCACCACTTGCACGAGACTAATTCATGAATTATGGATAATGGATATATAATTCCCGTATCCAAGAGTTTTAAAATTCTAGCTCGCATTACTTCCTTCATATTTGGATTTAATCTCTTTTGTGCTTAATGGATGGCTTATGATCATCCTAAATAAGAATTTTATGCATGTAAAAAAAGAGACTAATTACTCTTATATAACTAATGGTCCATCTTATGGCTTTCTTCCTTTTTCTTAACTTTCTCAACAACTTTTCATCCTAAAATTTGGTTAAATGAGTTAAAGTAATCATAGGTAATGTTTGATTTTCTCCAAGAAAAGCATACCTTAAATGAAGAGGAAGGGGTTTTAGCACTAAAGTTGGGAAGAGGTTTTAACTCTAAAGTTGAAGGTTTCTCAATAGAAGGAGGGGGAAAAGGCTTACCTTTGCTCAATTCCTTAAACCTAAAATTTCTAAACAGATGACTTGCTTCCAAGAAATGGGCTACACTAGCAATCTCATAATTATCATGTGGAGATGATGCCCTTTGAACCAAGCAAGCTTTGATTGGGTATTCATGATGATCCTTTTGGAACACCTTTTACACCAAACTATTTATCAGATTTACTCTATTGCATTCCTAGATTGGATAGGTTTGTTTTATTGCTTTGAAAATATTGAACTTTATGGATTCTCCCATCACATTCAAGGTGAGTTTGCCCTTCTTTACATTGATGACAACCTTTGTAATACCTAAGAATGGTCTTTCAAGAATCAAAGGTGTGTCTACATCCTTATCCATGTCTAAAACAATGAAGTCCATCACAATGTAGAATTTCTCCACTCGCATGAGAACATTCTCCACCATTCCAACTGTGTATTTGATAGAATGATTTGCCAATTGCAAAGTAACAATGTTTGGTTGAATTTCACTTATATTTAATTTCCTACAAATAGAAAGAGGCATTAGACTTATACTTGCACCTAAATCACAAAGTGTTCTATCAAATTTGAAATAAAAAATTTATCGAGGAATGGAAAAACTCTCTAAATCCTTAAGCTTAGGTGAAAGTTTATTTTGAATTATAGCACTACAGTCCTTCGAAAGAATGATTGTCTCAAATTGTTCTAGCGTTCTTTTATTAGATAAAAGATCCTTAAGGAATTTTACATGTAAGGGCATTTATGCTAATGCCTCGGTAAATGGAATGTTAATGTGAAGTAGATTGAACATCTTTAAAAACTTGGTGTATTGCTTATCTAGCTTCTGTTTGTACAACCTTTGAGGAAAAGGACTAAGTGGAACATATGGTTTCACCGATGTAGGTTTGCTTCCTTCTTCCTCTTTGTCTTCTTCCACCTTATGATCACTATTCGAATTGATTTTTGCTATTATCCCCTTCAATTTCAAGTTCTAAATTCTCTAAATTTTTAGGTATTTCTAGCATTTTTGGGGCTACATGTTCAATCTCATCTTGTCCTTGCATGGGAGGTCTAATATCTATATGCCACTCTTCAAAGTTAGTGCCTTACATTACTCTTTTGGGTTGATTTCAGTCTTGCTTTGTAATTTACCTCATAATTTAGCACTAAAATTGTTTACCATTACCCAATTTGCACCTCTAAATTTCTATTGTGTTGCTCCATTTGGTTCATTCTAAACTCAAGCTTTTCAACCTTGCCTAACTTTGTCTCTACCTTCCCAAACTTCTCAATTAAGAATTTTTTCATATCCTATGACTGTTTATCCTCTTGTTGATTATATTGGCCCATAAGTACACCACCTTATTGCCTTTGAGGAAAACTATGAGGATGAGAAGGTTTAAGTTAGCTTGGTTACTCCATGAAAAGTTAGGGTGATTCCTCCATCCAAGATTATAGTTGTTGGAATAAGGATTATGGGGTTGCTTGTTGAGGCTATTTGCCTAATGTAGCTGGACAAAATTTTGAGCAAAAGGACTCCCTATTTGACATTCATAACTCAAGTGTCCTTCACCACACCATTCACAACTTATAATTGGTGTGTTAATAACATACACATTCACCCCCATCAAGTTTCTTTGCAAAGGCATCCACTTTAGCAATAAGCATGGTGTAAGTGTCAATATTGTGGATATATGCAACATTCTTATTGACACCTCTCCTGTTTTCCCATTAATAGTTGTTTGAGTCCATCTCTTCTAACAAAGCATAAGCATCATCCCTTGATTTTCCCATTAATGTGCCTCCAGCTGTAACATCAAAGGTATTGCCTACTAAATGGTTAAGCCCATTATAAAATGTTTGGACTAACAACCAGTCCAACAAGCGATGATGTGGGCATCTCCTCTGTAACTCCTTAAATCTCTTTCTTGCTTCATATAATGTCTCACTCGATTCTTGTTAAAAACTTGTAATTGCTTGTCTCATTTATGAAATTTTGCTCGGTGCAAAATATTTTGCTAAGAATGCCTGAAACAATGCATCCCAAGTAGCAAATGAATTAGGTGTCATGGAGTTAACCATCTTTTTGCCCTATCTCGTAAAGAAAAAGGAAATAACCACAGTTTGATAGCATCATTGATCACTCCATTGATCTTGAAAGTTGCACAAATTTTCAAAAAGTTTGAAATATAGGCATTTAGGTCTTAAGTAGCTTCACCCCCAAATGTATTGTGTTGTACCATCTATATGATTGCCAGTTTAATTTCAAAGTTATTGTTGGTGATAACTGGTCTTAATATACTCGATTGTGTTTCCTAATTTCAAGGCATGGTAATAATATCCCACAATATTCTTAGTTATTTGTTTCTTTCTCTTTTATTTATTTCTCTTTCTTTCGCTTCTCTTTCTCCTTATATATCATCAGCCATGGTTGCCCTTTGTGAATTCTTCTTTTGTAGTTGGTTGCGCCTTCGGATGCTAAATGTACGCTCTATTTTAGGATCAAGTTCAAACAACTCTAAACTTTTTGACCTTCGCATGCACCAAAAGATCCATGTATCAAGATAAATAAATACAATTAAAATCACCAAAATTATTAAAATGCAAAATTAAATACTAGATTAATAAAATATTAATTAGAATTGATATGATGAGAAAACAATTCCCGACAACGGTGCCAAAAACTTGTGTGCAAAACCCTTGCAAGTGCACAAATTACTTCTAGTAATATACTGAAAAGTAGAGATTGTTCCCCGAAAACTGATTTTCACAAGTATTAAAGAATTAAATTTTCTTATTATCTAGCAACTGAATAATGAACAATAATAAATCTTAAAAAATAGTTGAAATTCTAAGATAAATTAAAACAAAATTTAAAACTCTTATGTAAAATGATTTCCAAGTAATTCGAGTTATACCACAATACTTCCACAATTATACAAAGAATTTTATTTCTCAAGTGAATGAATTATCCTTTAAGATAGATTTCTTAGATTACCCAAAAATCTTTCTCAAGCAAAATTTGATCTATTACTGCTGAGATTATGTCTACTATTGTGGTCACAAAACTCAATAATAATGAATTAAATTCTACGAATATCCCTTGAATATTTCTAGAGATTAATCCTACTCTAGTGGTATTAGTTCTCTAGTTCAATATGTTATGACTAACCCTAGACTTTCACTTTTTGCTCCATGATCTAGGATCTCAACCCTTAAATATATGTGACCATCATATATCTAAGTAAATTAAGCTCAAACACATTAATCAAGAAACTCAACACTTTTTTGAAATAAAATCTCTTTTATATAATTATAAAAATGTTGGGTTTTCACCCTAATCTCTAGAATAGAAAAGTTAGTTCATTCTAAGAGAAGAAGAAGAAACAAAATTGAAAAAAACCCATTGAATTAGAAGAAGAATCCCTAAAGAGAATTATCTCGCCCTAAATAATGAATGCTAAAGAAAAACTCTCTCATTCTCTCCAAATTTTTCTCACAAATTCGATTAGATCTAGATCTAAATTCTTCTCTTCAAATCTACCTATTGTCTGCCCAAAATAATCTCTCCAAAATGGTCTTCTCGATGGTTAAAAGAAAATCTCTAATCGTGTGAGACAATATGTTATGACCAATCTGCATGATTTGATGCATGGGAGATGTAATTACCCATGCACTTAATAACTATTGCGATTTTGTGCTGCGGACTAGTCAATTTGTGTTCTTACATGGTCCAACACATAGGTCGCACAATATCTCATACAACACTATTGAAAACTGTAATTTAACTTCTTTTTAAGAGATTCTTGTGCAAATATAAAAGATACATAAATTAACTTGTTTCATGATAAAAACACCATTAAGATTAAAAAAAAATTCTTAATTCTTAACCTAAAAATATATATTAAAAGAGTCCCTATCAATAAGTGTGATGATAATTGTAGCATTGAAGATAGCACTGCTAAGCAATGATAGAAACCCAACTAAGCAATAGATCCAACACCTGTAAAAGATAATGATGAGACTGAAGATTGACAAATTATAGAGTTTCACAACCAATAAAAAAATAATGAAAAATTGAGGATTAGGAGATAGGGGTATTGTTTTGGTGAGAGAATAAAACTAATTCTTCTATTGGTAATTTAGAGCTAAAGAAGAACAAAGTAAACAATAAAAAAGAATAAGGTTATTTAGTCCAGTTAAAATATAAATTTAATTATATGAATGATTTTCCATGCCTTACCATACTTTATTCACAAATGCAGTCACTAACATAAAAAATTTATGTTTAATTGATTTTAAATAAAATTGTAACAATGTAATAGATTAAAATAAAAAATAAAATATGAAATGGATCAAAATTAAAGATAAAGCGTTAAAGTTATCAATCACAAAAAATTTAAAAGGCAACATATGTATTCAACCTCAAACAAGCATTGTGAATGCTTCACTAATCTGGCTTATTAAAAGTTATTTCAACTTATTTATATAACAAATAAAATGACTTTTAGGTATAATTTTTAAGTTTGCTTAATTAATAAGAAATAAAATATGATTGCATTCACTCATTTGGACTTGTAAATAACTTATTTTTAAGTTGGTGATGAGTTCATTTAGCAATTTATGTTATAAACTTAAAAATAGTTTGATTTAAGTAGTATGATTATATTAATAATATTTATTATGAATTTGTTTAACTTGTTTAAACTTGTGAACAACTTATTTAAATTTAATTATTTATATTTTTAATTTTATAATAATACTTATAATATTAGTCATTAATTTGTGCATTACACAAATTTTAAAGCAAAAATTTAATAAAATTAGTCACGAGTCCATACGTTGAATGATATAATTATATTAATAAAATTTTAAATGAATTTAATATTGATTTATATCAAATAATTAGTTAATTGGTTGAACAATTAAATATTAATATAAATAATAATTAAAATTCATTATTATTTTGTAATATATTGTTATTTCATAAAGTTATTATCTAACTAGATATTTTCAAGTAAATAAAATAGTAAACAATTAAATTAGTATAACAACTTTCAATAATAATACAATTATTTCAACATAAAATAAAAAATTGTATAATTTCACTTTTTTTTTCTTTTGTTAGCATTTTTTCCTCTTTAGTTATTTTAATTTTTTTGTTTTATATAAGAACTTAAATGGTTATTATTATTAAAATCATAAAAGATGACTAACTTGAAGAATTTTTTCTTTATTATTAAACTTTCTAAATTATTTTTACATGAAGAATTTTCTATATTATTAAACTTTTATATTCTTTTAAAGTAATTAAAAAAATTAAATATTTATTATTAGCTTAGTTGTCACATCATAAAATAAAAATATATTATATTATCACTTATTAACAATTATTATATTATCAATATAATTATTACAAATACTTGTTTAAAATCAGAATTAGTTATATGCATTGATTGATTACACATAGAATTATGTATTTTATTATAGAAATGATTAAAAAATATATAGATCTTGCTTAGTACAATTAAATATGTAAAATAAACATTATAATTTGAGAAATTTTATGAAAAAATTTAATTATAATTTAATATTATTAATAAATTTAAATTAAATAAAAGTTCAATTAAACTCATGGATTATTTATAAATATAATGGTATTTAACTCAATTTATTTAATAAATGAACTAAAATCAAACATAAATTAACTCAAACTCACTTAGCTGGATTTATTCACAATCTTTAACTCTCTTGTTACAACATGTCTACTTTCTGCTCTTACAACAATATATCTACTGTTGTTGTATTAAGCACAAGCGGTAGTTCTCTTTTGCTTAGTTTGATATAGTTTTTTAAATTAAAATTTCACTTTTAATAGAATTTCTTGGGATTTATCCTTTCTTTTGGATTAAGATTAGACTAAAAATTAACTAGTTTTTCTCTTTCTTTTCTCTCAAAACTCTTTTTTTTTCTCATCCTTTAGGGCTATCATTGGCTAAATCGCTAATAATGGCCTAAAAGTTTATTATTTTGTTATTATGTTATCTATTTTTATCTCAATAATATAAATCTGTATTTATTTATATAAATTTTCTATTTTTTTTTGTAACTTTGATAGAAATTTTTAGTTTTTATTTAATAAAAGTTTGAGTCTTCTTATATAGAGGTTATTATTATCACTTTATGGAGTTGATTTATAATATTATTGAAATGATTGATCCATTTTTTGTAATAATTGAATTGAACTCGTTTAAAGATAAAAATGTTGAATTGTAGTTTCGTATAACTACCGAGTAGAGCGTGTTTTCCGCTTTTATGTCAACATGGTTGTGTTTCTAGAAAATACTCTCCACTTTCTAAATCATATTTAACATGCTCGGTACTAATATAATGTGAATTGTAAATTTTAATTTTTTACATATATTGACATTCTAAATGCGAATTGTTCTCTTCCAATAAACAAAGACTAGACTAAAGATTTATTTTCTTCTAGTATTTAAGTGAATTTTGATTTTTCAGATTCAATCTTATAATTTATTTTTTCACTATTTTTTTATTCGTAAAAAATTTAATTCTTTAGAGAGGTTATAATTTTGTAAAATGTACTATCAATCTGGTTATAAATTTGATAAATTTTAAGTGGCCAATGGTCATTTATTAGTTTTCCAATAAAGATTCTACAAAGTTCAAACGGATCTCATTAAATACAGCTGAATTTATTTAGTATTGCGAGATGAGCCTTTTTTTTTTTTTTTTTAAGGATGAGTTAAAAAGAATTACTAAGTTAGCTTTCTAACTTTGATTTGTAATTGTTTTTCAAATTGGTTGTTAACTCTCTTGTTGTGCAGCATAATTGTAGTGATAACTTTTAAATAAATTTAATATTTATTTTATTAAATTATTAATTAATTAGTAAAATAATAAAAAATTATAATACATAAATAATAATTAAAAATAATTAAAAATAAATAAAATAATAAAATAAAATTTTCAAACTTGTAATTTTATATGAACGTAGTTCTAACAAAAAAAAATTATATGTTGATTTATATTTTCAATTTTATGCAACATAACTTAAGAGAAATTTTATTTAACTTAAAATAATTTCTAACAATCAATCAAATAAATAATATTAAATATTTTATAATACAAAATTAATAGATAATTGCAAACTATACAAACATGTATAAAATAGTTTTAACAAACAATTATCAATTGATTCATATTCAATTTTGTGTGATGTAATTTTTAAAAAAATTTATTAAATTAGAATGAAATAATTTCTCACAATCTATTACACTACTGTAAGCTCTCATATACTCAGAATTTTAAACAATCAATAAAATTAATTTAAAGCTCTCATATACTCAGAATTTTAAACAATCAATGAAATTAATTTAAGTTTTGACTTTCTATCTAGAACATTTACTTTTTATATTTTTCTAATTTTTATTCATAATTTTTTTATATGATCCTAGTTTCTTGTTTGGAATTTTTACTTTTTAGGTTTTTAATTCCATATTTAGAAAGATTTTTTATATGAAACTTAATTTTTATAATTTTATATTTAAAACTTTTAATATGAAAGTTTTCTATAACATAGTATAAAATAATGCTATATAGATATACTATAGACAATTATTTGCAAAATGATAGATAATGATTTAAACTAATTTTGGGACTCAAATTAATAATATATATTGATTATATTGGAGTAGTTGTGTATTACTATTTAAAAAAGCAATAAATATCATTTAATTTCTTATTACAAATGATATATTACACGAAGAGGTACATTAAAATGGATTTCATATATTTAGTTACAATTCTTGAATTGATGTAAGGACAATAGTTCTTTATCTAAACATATTAGGATTATATTTCATTCAACCTTAATTTGATTTGTTAACGTATTTGAGTATAATTGAAAATTTTGAATGTAAAATGATATGAGTTTTATTTAATTTATATTTATTTAAAAATCAAAATTATAAATAATTTGACTCAACTTCCCTTAAAAAAACATAATTCTAAATTAATCTAATTCCTACCAATTTAACTGACCGCAGCTTAGGAAAACCTTTTTATTAAGCACCAAATAAGATAAAACTGTGGGTTAAAAAGCGAGATCTCATCTAGTCCTCTTTTGTCCACTGAAACAAAATAATAACCCGGTAATCAGGTAGCGAGGTTCAGATTTTGCCTATCATCTAGTGCTTTGAGAACCAAGAGATCTCAGGTTCTATGCCCACTATCTCAAGAACTATTGAGCTTTCCACAGTCGTAATCAGATCTCTTCAATAGCAACCCAGCAAGGAAATGAACCAAAAATTTCTCTCTCAAGAAGTTCAACAATTTCCCATTACTTTGTTGTAAATAAGCTGTGGTTATGAACTCAAAGCTTCTCCATCTCCTCTATCTACTCAAACCAATTTCAATCCTCTTATATTCCTCCTTGTCTTTCTCCAGACCTTCACTTTGTACGCTCAGTCTGCTCATCAGGGCCTCAGCAAGGCATCTAGCAAAGACAACACCATCTTCCAGAGCAGCACGACCGCCTTGGCCAATATCTGGTGTCATGGGGTGGAGTGCATCTCCAGCTACACAAACATTGCCTTTGCTTTCCCAACTACACCTGCCACGGGTATCTAAACCTTAAAGGAGATGATATGATGCTATCTAGTTCAGTGGTTTCTACTGGAACCCTCATGGGTTGATGTGCTGCATTTTCAAGTTTGCTGAGCATAAATTGCTTCACGTTGGCTGGATTATCCTCTACTCCTCCGTCTGCAAGAAGACAACAGAATTTGCACAATATAGCCAAAGTATAAACATTCATACGTAAAATTCCATTTCTTCTAACATTACCTGCGACACACACAGAAGAAATATCCATACCTGAGGTAGAGGGAGCCCAAGTGAAAAACCAGTATATAGTAGTATCATCACAAGGAAGGAGACCCGATCGAAAGCCATTGCCGAAGAACTGTAGGAAATTGGGACTATAACTGTGCCTGCCCTTAAATTTTGCATAGCCCCTTATCGCTGATCGCCCCGTAAAAGCTGGTGTTTTGAAGCCTAGCCACTTTGCCACCGCTGAGTTCACTCCATCACACCCAATTAATACCTTCCAAAAATATCCGTTCACATAAAAATTAGGTCACGAGATTAATATTTCACAAAATTGAATCATATTATCTCCATTAATTAATAGATCTCTTGCACTTTTATCATGGACACCGATACAATAATATAATATGATATGAAAAATGTTAATTTTTTTTCATTTTTTTTTAAAATTTGGATTGTAGATTAAACTAGTTAGTTCATTAATTTTCAATTTAACTAGTTTAATCGATTTAACTAATTTAGTTTAATAAAATAATTTTTTTAAAAAAAATATATAAATAATACTTTAAAAATATTTCTAAAATTAAAAAAATATCTAATATGATAAAGTAATGAAAACTATTTTTTAAAATTTAAATTTTGAGTAAAATAGTATAAAATGTAGTATTTATAAGTTGAACAGATTTGATCGGTTTCCAATTAAGTTATTTTTTTAGTTTTTTTCAATTTTTATCAATTTTTAGGTGATTAATTTTTAATATTTAACTAAACTAAATCACTAATCGATTTTCAATTTTATCGATCCAATAAACTAATCTGATTTTGAAAATATTGATTTTTTTTTCAAAATTTAACAAATAATTTACATGTCTAATATCGTATTAAAAGAATTCTAACATAATATTATATTAAAAAGAAGTGATTAAAATTGAAATATCCATATTTGTTTTATCTTGGTTTTGATGATGGTACCATCATCAAGACAGACAAATTAAAAATAGCCAGATTCCTCAATGGAAACCACTTTGGAGTACTTAATGGTACCATGAGGGAGTTCCTGTTCAAGAGCCTCCAGCAACACTTTCCTTTTTATACAACGAACTTCATGGTCTCCAATGCACATCACACTTACATGTAGCTATATATATATATATATATATAT
>CATIWR010357461.1:0-31477 GCA_949677035.1 Omphalea diandra
ATATATATATATATATATATATATATATATATATATATATATATAATTTTCGCCTTATCTATTAGAGTTTTAAATTTCAAATAATAAGATTATATAAACGTACTTTGATAAGTAAAACTGAACCTTGTTGATTAAAATTTACAAAGGAGATTATTTTTCGAGAGAAAACAGAATATTTCCCTATGTAAATTAATATGTTCGGAAGTAAGAGATTGTAGAAATGGAAAAGGGAAGGATTTTGGCCCAAGAAAAGGCGCAATTCACTTCATATACTCTATTGTGCTTTCACTTTCATGTGATTCCACCTATGTTATTTATTTTTATATATTTTATGTTAAAAAAATTAATATGATCTGCGTCCAACATGTAAATTTATGTGTGAAATTATTAATTACATTAATTAGATTTAATTATGTACTTAAAATTTTTAGAAAATAGATTTATACATAATTAGTACTAGAAAGAGATTTTCTAAAAAAGAAAAATAAATAAAGAGAGACGTATGATAACCAAAAAACTAAAAAAAAAAAAAAAACAAGCAAAAGAGAGGTGCATCTTTCTCATGGTCTACCTATGAGGACAAAGAAACATAAGAATTTTTTATAATCCCACAAGCTAGATTCGTTACTATACTCATTTCTTTCTTTCATTAATAACAGTCCCCACACCATTCCCTTCCCTTTCCCCTCTAAAAAAAAAAAAAGAAAAAAACCTAACATATCTCTCTACCTCTCTACACACACCTCTATAGTTTCAAGATTTCATGTCTACACATACATACTTCAAGAACTCGAGCTGGGGTGGTCTTACAAATATGGGTTTTGGAATTCCCGAGGGTGTTTGTAACACAAGCCTTGGTCTAGGGCTAATTAGCTGCCATAACAAGCAAGAAAACCGTTCAGATCATCAACAAAAGAAGCAGAAACTTATCACCTTAAATTATGATCATATGTTCCCATCTCTAACATTAGGCCCTCCAGCGGAGGCATACGCAACATCGGCTGCTACTAAGACGGAAGCAGATTTGCAGCCACAAGACTCGTCTCCTAGTGCGGTGTCCTCCTTCTCTAATTCCAGTGTCAAGAAAGAGAGGGAGTCGGGCTGCGGTGGCGAAGAAGTAGAAGTGGAAAGAGTTTCTTCAAGGGTTAGTGAGGAAGATGAAGAAGGAAGTCCAAGAAAGAAACTTAGACTCACCAAACAACAATCCGCTGTTTTGGAAGATAGCTTCAAAGAACATAGCACTCTCAATCCTGTATGTATATTGACTATCCATCTTTATGTTATAATCTCTAGTAGTTTTTATGTATATAGATGTTGAATTATCGATACTATTAATTATGTTTTCGGTTCTTGACTTTGGTATTTCTTTCCTTTTATTTTCTTTTCTTGAATTATTAGAAGCAAAAGCAAGCCTTAGCCGATCAGCTGAACCTCAGGCCACGTCAAGTAGAAGTGTGGTTCCAAAACAGAAGAGCCAGGTAATTCTTGGGTCCTTAAACTTGTTTTTCGCTTCATCTTGCACAGGTATTTTTATCTTAATCACTTATGTACATCTCGCTAATTTTATATTAATTTATATTAATGATTCTAATAGAGATAGCTTAATTGCTTAGAATTTAGTGTTATCGTTTTCATATTAATTGTTCCGTGGATTTCAATTCAATCTTGCTTATATTAAAGAAAATAATTATTCTCTAATAAATTTTGAAAAGCTTAATTATCATTCCTAATAATAGTGCTTGATGTTAATCATAATTAAATCTGATGCAGGACAAAGCTGAAGCAAACGGAGGTAGACTGTGAGGTACTGAAGAAATGTTGTGAAACGCTAAAAGAAGAGAACAAGAGGCTGCAAAAGGAACTACAAGAGCTGAAATCTTTGAAATTGGCTGCGCCTTTATACATGCAGCTGCCTGCAGCCACCCTCACTATGTGCCCTTCTTGTGAGAGAATCGGAGGCAGCAGCGGAGGCGGTGGAGACTGTGCTTCTACTAGCTCTTTAACGGTCGGACCAAAGCCTCATCTCTACGTGCCATTTTCACATCCATCTGCAGCTTGCTAAGCAACCTGGTTCAATATGAGTCCTTAACACCAGTACATTATTTTTGGTCATGGCTTCTGTGTCGTATAGTAATTATTTAATTAAACTAATTTTGTAGATCTCTTAACTCTTCCATGTTAACACATGCATGCTTGTAGATAAAGTTTTAACAAATTTCTATCAAGGAAATTTACTTTCTTAATTATCAATTTGTTGTTGATCCTCAAAAATGAAATTAATTAGTTAGGCTATTCTTATTTATTTTAGAATAGAGAATTAACGATGCTAATACTCCCAACTAACCATTTTTGTACGGAAATGTGTACTGTAGTTCTGATATGATAAGGGTGACCCTAACAAAATCACATAATTATGAAGTAGGTTTAAATTTAATTATGGGAAAGAAAGTGTCCTCACCTACCTAGTTTCAGTTTGCTTCAAGCTTTAGCTATAGAGGAAAAGTTGATGGCAGGATTATTATTCTTGGGAAGGCGGTATTAATTCTTGTTCAAGGATCAACTGCTCTTTTTCTTGTTTGATTAGATGATGTCAGTCTTAGTTGAGGGAGTTCTAGCTCTATAGCAGATAAAAAAAAGAAATAAAATCAGCATAGTAGAGAACGTTCCAAATAACAACAATAATAATAGAGAAACAATGGATATATATATATATATATATATATATATATATATATATATATAGACAAAGAAATGTATAAATAAATTCTTTAGCCTTGACGTGAACAAATTGCTCATCATTACAATTTTTAAATGAACTAATATTCCAATATTTTACCACGTTCTACTGCATATATATATATATATATATATCAGGTGATCAAATCTTATGTTTTTGTAAGTATAAACAGCACTATAAACATATATGTTCCACCTGTAAATAAAGATTTCCCTAGTTCTAATGCTTTATAATGATTCTCAACAAGAAAGGAATCCGCAAACACCATCTTATTATTAGGAAAATTTTTTGTTCAACTCCAACCTAGCTAGTCTCGACTATATAATAAACTTAGGTAAATCGGTTGGTATGAGAATGAACTCAATATATATTTAAAAATTAAATAAATCTTCATCCTATACGTAAAGAATGTAATCATCTTGAATATATGGGTATACAGAGACAAGTCTTTAAAGAAAACACCTCACTAATTAGCTTAGCAATTTTTTTGTTTCTTTTTTTTTTTCCTTCAATTTCGGTGCCTAAAATCTGGAAGTGTAGAAGTTGGGCATAAAAGGACGAATTAATATAGTGTATGCCCTAGTAAAAATTCTTGAAGCCGCAAGCACATCGTTAGATATGTTAAGTGTTATCCATCAATATTATATATGTAATCAAATGGGCAATGTATGAACTTTGTCTGTTTTGCAAAAGCTTTAATTACGTGATTGGGTATACCACATAAAATTCAAAACTAGATGACGAGAGTAAAATTAAACAAGTATAATAAAGGCATCAAACCTAGATAAAGTCTACTGGAAAATTGATTTCACTAATAATAATATCTAGAAAAATAATGATTTGGTAAATGAATGAGAGATGCTGACTTGACGTCCTTGAATTGGCCACATATGCATGTGGCAATAATCAAATTCTTGTTCTTTCTCATGATTTATTTTCTGGGTTTATCGGTTTATCCTCAGTATCTCAGCTTCTAATCAATTCCCACCACATTAAGCTTGCTACTCTTGACAAAAGTGAGCTACTAGATAATACACTAAAAACTTGTCATTAGCGAACGCTGATGTTGTATTAATACCAGCTTTCTTTGTCATTATCGATGTCTATAATTGTTTTTATTATTGATCAATATTTTCACACGGGTATGATAAATTATTTTTCTACTTTATTCATTTTTGTTTGATAGCAGAAGCCATATGAGATTATGTGTGGGTGATAAAAATCCAGTCTTATTTGATTTATATTAGCATCCAATATTTGATATTACCTTTAAAAAAAAGTTAGAAAGTTAAAATATTTCACATTCAAAACGTGTAAACTACATCAATGCGTGTAACATGATATTTGGGTGATCATCCAGTAATTTAGGTATTTTTAGATGTCTTTTTATATGATATCAGACTTACCTTTACATTTTAATTTTATGTGTTTATATACATGTTATTTTTTTTAAGACAAGTTTATATACGCATTATTAGAGTTTGATATGTGTACAATTTAATTATATTTTTATGTTGCGCTATATTATTATATATTTGTGTTTTATCACGCCTAAGCCACTTGTTAACAGAACTTAATATATATTTTTATATCAATTTCATCGCATCATCTGCTAATAAAAAGTCTAAAATGAAATAAGATAGTAAGAATATATGCATTTTCGGTGTAATTATAATAATAAATTTAATATTTATTTTTATCAAAAAACTAATTAATTAATTAAAAAATAATATACAAATAATATTTATAACTTGTTATTATTTTATTTAAAAACAAAAAAATAAAATATTATAATAACATTAGTATAATAAATTTTAATAATAATATAAGTTTTCAATACAAAAATGAAAAAATTTATGGTTGTATTTTTTTTACCATTTTTATTTTTAAAATTTTTATTATATAGAAAACTAAATACTGATTATTACGAGTATGAAAAGTTTTCTATATTGTTAAACTTTTTAAAGTATTTCTATGCGAAAAACTTCTATATTACTAAATTTTTTTTATATTTTTTAATTAATTAAAAAGTCAAATGCTTATTTATTAACTTAATCATCACATAATAAAATAAAAATATATTATATTATCATTTATTAAAAATATTATATTATTAATACAATTACTTGATAAATGATAAATATTTATTTAATATTGAATTTAAGAGTAAAATTAATTATGTATATTAATTTTGAATTAAAAATATGTAAAATAAATGAAGATTTAATATGATATTTGGGTCTCATGACTTGACAAACTAAAATTTTGAAGTAGATATAAATGTTGTCTCAAAAGGGATTATTCTTGTTGGAAGAAATTTAACTTTTCTCCTCTGATCCTATTATGATGAGTTACATAGGCAGTCCTACCGAAAGGGCTATGAGCTAATTCAATGTGGATATAAAGTAAGTAGGGGTGAGCACGCTTTGTATGTTTTAGGGATTTGGAAATCTTTGTAGTATACTAAATTCTTTAAGATATTTTTTTTTTCTAAAGAATAGTTTGTCTGTGAAAAATTGGTAATATCTCAAATTTTGATACTATTCGATCTATTTTTGTTGTCAAACTGAAGATGTTTCTTATTTTTTCAAAATTTCAATAAAAAAATATATTGATTTAAGAGTTAAATAATTTCAATTTTTAATCTGTAATTTATTGTGTCGCTAAAAATTAAAATTTTAATTTTTAATCATTTAATGTCAAAATAAAAGTAAAATTTAAATCTCTTACTTTTAATTATTTGAGGGCTAAATTAAATTAAGAATAATTAATAGTTTATACATTAAATGTTAAGTTAAAAATATTTTAAATATTTACTATCAATAACTAATTAATTATTAATTGTTATAAGTAATAGTTATTAATAATATACATTTATAGCTTTTCAAATAATTAAAATCAATATAGAAAGTCAAAAAAAAAATTATTTTGATACTAATTTAGTTTAGTTATCACATTGGTTTGAAAATTTTTTTATTCCGTATTCATGTCTAAAAATAAGAGGAAGACACACCAGATCTAGAATCATGGTGTACTCTCGGCCTCTATCCTCCAGGTTTTGTGGCTGAATTTTGACGGTAATATATTGAAATTTCTCTCCGCACACAAATTTAATTCCAATATAAGTGAACAATACAATACCATGTATAGTATTGTTTTATGATATTGTAATCAATATAATTTTTAAATATTTAGTAATAAATTTATTTATTTATGATAAAATTATTATGAATAATTAATAAATTTTATGTATAATTTAAAATTTAAATAATGATATCATAATACAATATTGCATACGTCATTGTAAATACAGTATCATATGCATGTAAGTGCAATTGGAACAAATAATGATAAAATATTAACACTATCCTACATGTGTAGAGTAGAGTGATGATTTATTCAGCTAATCAAAGCGTGCAATTACAAACAAAAGTGGTGACTGTTGTGAGGAGGAAAAATAATGCAGATTGTGACTGCAGCAAAATTGGAAGTTTCCTGGTCAAGAAAGTGAGCAAATCCAGCAACAAAGAAAATGGGAAAGCTGTCACCATTTTCTCTCCTTTATGTTCACATTAGACAGACACGATGAGAAGAAGAGCAGGGGATATTGGGGAATCAATGCTTCTACTCCATAGCTAGTCACTTCTTTGACATGCAATCCTGATAGTGATATAAAATGCCCAAATATTACACCCCAAAAATAAACATAAAATCATTCATTTCAAAAGAATTCTTGTTCTTGAATCTGTCAATTGATGTTTTTTTTAAAAAAAAAATTAATTAATTGATGGTAGAGGGATTTCGAACTTGAAGACACTATTACTCATAGAGAAATAGACTTTGCCAAGTAAGATTATAAGTGTATATGTATCATCAATTTTATTTATTTTGATTGTAAAGATATATCCAATGCAAAATAGAAAAGAGAATATCAATGCTTCACTTCAATTATTAAGGATCATAATTTCCTTTTTTGAAGATGCAACTTTCCTCAGATTTACATAGGACTGTGGGCAAGTTAGACCCCATTCTATTCATGCAAAAACTATCTTTGTGCAAACATTCGACTATGATACTGGTTCAGATACAAAACTATTACTGACAATTTTTTTTAAAGCTTAAAACTTGTTTGGACTTTGGAGTTGTTATGAGCAATACTTTGTGCTTAATTCCATAATAATAATAACAGAATTTTTTTTTCTTTTTTAGGTCTAATTTAGATCAACATCGTAGCTTTTGAGTTTATTTTAATATTACGAAATTAAATAATTTGTTAGTTAAAAACTAATTTTTAATGAAAATATAATTGAAGCTTTTTTTATATAAGTTTTTGTATATCGACTTTTTTGTTTCCTATTCTTTTTTTTTTTTTTTTTAAAAAAGTAACATAGTTGAAAATAGGCCAAACTGAACTATCTGTGGCTACGTGACAAAAAAAAAAAAAAGCTATCTGGGCCCATAGACCAATTTCATCACCAAAACCGAACTCAACAAATCCAAAGTAAAGTTCCTTGTTCCGAATTAGCTCATGGGCCCGAACTTCCAAAATGTTTATCATGGACCTAAATTCATATTGTAATATAGACCTAAGTCCATATGAACTATTTCATTTAAATGTCACACGATATTATATTTCTTTTTAAAAAATATATTAATATTAAATTTTATATTCATTAATTTTTAACTGTATATATATTGATGTTGAATTGTATATACATTAAAATCTACAAAATAAATTAATAAAAAGAGCATTAATTTTGAATAAATACTCTAATAACAATATATTAGTATTGAACTTTATATTCATCGATTTTTAACTGCATATATATTAGTATTGAAGTATATATATATTAAAATCTACAAAATAAATTAATAAAAAGTTTATTAATTTTGAATAGGTACTCTAATAACAATATAAAAAAATTCTAAAAACTTTATTAATATACATTGATCTATTAGTTTTGATCTATTAGTTTTGAATTTCAAATTTCTTTAACTGTACGTACATTAGTTTTGAACTACATGTATATTGATATTGAACTATATGTACATTAGTTTTTAAATGTATATATATTAATGTTGAACTATATATATATTAAAATTCATAAAATATATTAATGAAAAATTTATTAATTTTGAATTGATACTATGACAACAATATAAAAAATTCTAGAAAACTTTGTTGATACACATTGTTCTTGCATATACATTGTATTATTCTTTAACTGTATATATATTAATTTTGAATCGCATATATATTAAAATCTATAAAATAAATTAAAGCAAGCCATTAGTTTTAAAATGGTACTTTAACAATAATATAACAAATTCTAAAAGATTTTATCGATATATATTGTTCATACATATATATTGATCTATTAATTTTGAATTGCATTATTTTTTTCATTAATCCATTCATAGATTTAAATGTATATGTAGTTCAACGTCAATGTATACATAGTTTAACACTAATCTATACACACCAATGTATATGCAGTGTAACACTAGTGTATACACATCAATATATAATATTAAAAATACATACTGATTAATATATATAAGTCACACATGTAATATTTAATAATATGATGCATTTTGATCCTACATTCACAAAATAACATGAGTATGAGTCTATCATATAATTTGCGCCCAACTTGGCAACTCCAAAAAAGGAGCAAAAGTTGTGTTTGTGCAATGGTGTGGGCGTTTGATTCGGACCAAACCAAATCGATTAAAACCAAATTATCAAAATTTATTTTTTAAAATCAAATCGAATCAAAATATATTCACCACTGAACTGAATTAAAGTGAAATATTTCAGTTTAATTCGATTTGATTTTTCAGTTTTTGCAAATCCATATTTTCCTTTTTTTTCAATTGACAAACAAAGATGTTCAAAAAAATTGAAAAACAGAAAAAAAATTAAAAGAAAAGAAAAGCCGCGGATCTCATGGTTTTATGGCAATCATCCATGGTCAATATCCCAAATGGCATCCATCAAAAGCCTACACACACCACTATAAAACCCATTTGCAACCGTTCAATACAAATTATGTTGTGCATCATAGGGTAATATCACATAATAAAAACATAAAAACAAAAACAGAAACAGAAAACTGAAATATAGAAAGATTAGATCTACTTCATCACAATCATGGTATTGAAGGATGGGACCTTGCGAAGAGTTGAAGATGGGAATCTTAGCCCGCCTCACTTGTTCTCTTTACTGCATAAGGGCATAAGCGAATTCAAGGGATTTCCATCTAACTAGTGGCTGAGAATATGCCTTCATTCAACAGATTTTTGATTGCATGCTTTGGGTCTGAAATCTTTGCTCCTCTTTTGCATTTTCGCTGCCTACGTTCTTTCTTTGTGTCCATTTGTATCACAAAGCCAGCTATAATGGTTGAAAAGAGGGAGGCCAACTAAGAGGGCGGCGTGACGAAGCAGAGATAGAGAGAGGGGAGGTGAGATTAAAGAAATGAAGGATGAAGGAAGAACTAGGAGATTAGGTTTAGTTTTACTCCTAAACTTGGGTTCGGATTTTCGAAATTTTAAAAATTTAAAATCAAATTAAAATAATTAAATTTTTTAAAACTTAAAATCGAATAAAATTGAATTATTTAATAAATCGAATATTGATTTTTCCAATTGAATTAAATAGTATCCACCCTATATTTGAGAATAGATAATTGGTCCTAGTGCTTTTTCATTTATTTTTGGTTGTTGAACAGAGTAGTTTGAGGGTTTATGAAAATAATGATTTTCTGTTTCAACTCTCTGTTTCTATCATACTTTTTTTTTTTTTGGAGGATATCATGGTTGATAATGTCGATGCAAGAGAACACATGCATCTAAATCGTCCCACCCTCCCTCTACTTGGGGTCTCGTTTTTACTTTTTACAGTTCGAAATCATATAGTGGTAGGGCAACCCAGGATCTGTGGGACTTTGTTACCTAATTTCCAAGTTTTTTCTTTTTTTTAAAAAAAAAAATAATTGAGCAAACCTAATTTCCAATTGTTTTGGCACCTGATTTCCAACTTAAATTTTAGATAGCGATATTAAATCTTAGATAGTCATACGCGTTTTAAGTTTTATAATTATTTTATATAACATTCATCTAATAGTTAATGGTAAAAGAAAATTTTAAAATTTTATATAAATATGAATATGAAAAAACTTTTACATTATAATATGAAAAATTGCACCACAACCGCTATTGTATTAAAAAAGAAAGAATAAAAGCAAAACCGAATAATTGCACCAAAACTGCTAATGCATTAAAAAAAAAAAGAAGAAAAGATTTCATATTTGGAACAATAATTTTGACCAATTACTTTATTTTATATATATATATATATATATATATATATATATATATATATTCTAATTTCCAAGTTTTTTTACATTTTATTTTGAGCAAACCTAATTTCCAAGTTAAATCTTATATGGATAGGAAAAACTATTACATAATAAATGGATAACATCAATAATTGCAAGAAAACAGCTATTGCATAAAAAATCGAAAAATAAGTTTGCAACAATAATTTTTATGCTATTACCTCACGTCATGGTTCTTTAGAAAAAATTATAGTAAATTTGCAGCAGTGTTGTTGTGTAAAATTTTAAATTATGTGAATTTATAAGTTTTTAAAATAATTGTGTCAAAACTAAATATTATCTCAAACAATAGATAAATATATTAATAAAATTATTATTTAAAATTTAAGAATTATACTAATTATGACTAGGGATGAGCATAGATTCTGGATGTACTGAATTAGACAAATTAACTAAATTGAAAAAATTATCGAATTAAAAAAAATTGAAAATAACTGAATAAATCTAAGTCGAAACAATAATTCAGAACAATACCAATTATTAATTTTTACCCTGGTTAGTAACCAAACTGAACTAACCTGAATCATTATCCGGAATTGGTGTATATATATATATACACACACTATTTTTTGTAATTTTAATTTTTAAATACATATGCATCTATATATTTATTTTTAATAATATATGTATTTAATTTTTAAATACTTATGTGTGTGTATATATATATATATACATTATTTTTTATAAATTTAATTTTTTAAGAAAAAAGATAAAAAAATATTTGAGTAACTGAACCGAACTGAACATAAAATCGATTCAATTCAAGATGAATATCTTTTATTGTTATTCCGTTTTTGGTTCTTTCATTTTTTAAATAATCCATTTTTTATCTGATTTTGGATAATTTCAAATAACCGATCTAAAACTGAGACCATTCACCCTCAATTATGATATCCTAATACAATACCACATAAGGAATTATCGTATTTATAAAAAATGATATCATATTATATATACAAAATTTCAAAATTTTATCAGTCCATCTATTAATTAAGCAGATCAAACAAATTTATCTATGTCAAGCTTAGTGAATTTATAAAAATTATTTTTGTATATTCTCTCAATATATTCAAAATCAAAACCATAAGAGAGAAATATCCTTCCTTACTACTTGAGCTACGAAAAATAATAGTTTATAAAATTTGTTTGCTATTTTTGCATAATGTTATCTACAATAAAGCATGCGTCCAACAATAGCAAGATTGATTTCAAAAAGAATCAAACACAAAAACGCATGGCATCTGGAAGCTCCAGAATCTCATTAACATAATAGTACTGGAAATTACTACAACTGACACCCACAATATATTAACTTCTTCCCATCCCATATATATATATATATATATATATATATATATATATAAATATACACTTAACAGCAAGTAACAGTCCTTACAGAAGGCAAAGGCACTACACATGCTCGAAATTTACATACCTCTCTTGCGTTAATCGACGACTCCACACACTTTTTTTTTCCGATACATCTTTAAATACACTTCCTGCTAACTTTTTTTTTTCCGGTACATCTTTAAAAACACTTCCTGCTAAGGTGAAGTTGCATTCCAATCTCCTCTACGATATGAATGGAAGATGTCCTGATTCAATGCGAAAGGCAAGGCACAATCATGATGACAAGGCAGTCCATCTTCAATGATCACAATGACATACAGGCAATGATCGATACACGAGATTACAGCGATGACGTTTCTTATATATTAAAAAAAAAAATTACGGTCATTTCAGGTTCTAGAGCATTGCCTAAGATCTTATCAATTAAATATATAGCATTGCATGAATAAAAAGTTTTAATGCTAGGCCTGAGAATGAAACTAACACTACATTCAAGCATATGAGTTGCTGGTCATGGCCCTAGATGATAAGGACCATCACCCATGTAGTGACCATCCATATAGAGAGCTGCATTCTGTGGATGTAGACCCTCCATCACCATGAATTGCATATCTTCAGATGGTTTCCAATGCCGTTTCCTTTGGTTTATGAACCAATTGTTTATTTGTTTTTGGTCTAAACCGGTCGATTCAGCCAAGGCCACCTTCTCCGTCTCCTGATAGTCATCATGAGAGCATATTGACATCAGAATTGCTAATATTTAAAGAAGCGTAGGTTATAATGATAAATATTGCATAACATTTATTTTGAAAGCTTGAAGATGGTTAAAATGATGTTTAAGAGGAATGCACTTACGGAAGGATAAGGCCACTTGTAGTGTAACTCCCACCAGCTAAGTAGCTTCTGCCTAGCTTCTTTTGGTAATTTTCCTTTCTTCTTCTTCTTAGAAAGTTCCTGCTTAAGACTGCTCAAATAACCACCATATTTCCTCAACAAGTGGTTCTTTAGTTCTCGATCCTCAGACCTAGGATCAATCTCAGGTAATTCTGTTTCTCCTCCACTATTGTCTTGATCCTCCTCAGATGACCCAACACCCTCCGACTTCTCATCTGTGCATTTGAACAATATAAATTGGTAGTAAAGTGAAACAAACGCACCAAAGGATAAAATTCTTTAATATAACTCAGAAACAAGTAATATCCGATGATTCCATTCTTGACATTATCGAGGAAGAGTCCACGCTTTAATCTGAAGCATATATATATAATCCGACTTTTTGTCAGAAAGAAACAATGTTAACACTGCACCAAAACTCCCGCTCACAATACATTCATATGCATAATCTACTTTCTTGAAATTGGAGACCAATTCCTTTCCTGACCACAATCTGTCATAAATGGTTCTTATGGCTAAATAACCGTTGGAAAATCTCTCCCTCACGTCACCAGATATTCAGAAATTTCTTCTGCTTTCATTATGACAAATGTCTAATATGACAATGTGTCTGCATCTTTTATAAGCAATCACCTAATCTCTCTCTCTCTCTCTCTCTCTCTCTCTATATATATATATATATATATATATATATATATATTTGATTGGTAAATGAAATGAGACTCAAGATTGACTCTTAGCTAAAATATGAAGTCCTTTCCTGCTGCAATATGTAACTAAAAGTTCTACGTTCAGAACAAAATCAAATATCAAAACAAATCAATAGGCTCTTACCAAATTTCTACCATGTCATCAACTTATACAATAAGGCAGTAATTCCAGAAGATTTTTTCCTTCACTTAGTGTCAAAGTATACAGCGTAATTAGAAACTGTACCAAGCAATGGAAATTTATATTAAAGAAAAGATAATTGAATGAGATTACTCGATCGACTGTGGTATTTAGGAAACATGCAATGTCACGCATAAGAGACCACTGATTAGTTCAGTTTTTGAAAAACATGCTATACACGAGTCCCACTAGAGGAACATACTTCTACCATTAACCGAGACAAAGAAGCTTCATAAACACTCCGTAGCCTAGTAAAGATGATCACTTTAAAATTTTCTCTAAGCTTGTATCCTGTTGCTATACAACCATCACAGGCGCCCCTTAAACATCTAAATTATCGAAAAAAAAGAAAAAGAAAAAAACCAACCTAAGGATTTCTAAAATCATGTGTTTTTCCACTATAATTTCCAATTTATCCCTACAATATATATGATCAGGAGAGAGTATTTGGTGAGATGAGTACTCTGACCACATGCAGAGACACTATAAAACAATAAGAAAATGTATTAGCAAGTTAACATAATAGAAGATTTGGGCATGAAGAAACAGGGAATAAATAAATAAACCATGCAACAACCAAAACTATAATTACAAAAATCAAAACAGTATCATCATTCGGAATTAATTATAATTAGCTATAAGCACATTGTTGATGTAACTTTCGGGTGGCACTTATGAGGTGTGCTCATAAGAACTAGCTTCCACAATGCACTTAAAAGCAAAGTTTCCCAATTGCATTTCATCTTTTTGATAGACACTGCGGCTCACTCACTTCAACTAAAAGTCAAGGCGTAGATAGTAGATAAGGACACATGCTAACAAACAGTAATTCAACCAACACAAAAGAAAAATTATTAACTGTACAATCCGATGCACATTACTAGCTAAATCCATCTATTCTCTCGTTTTGCTTTCAACCAAATAACCTAAAGGGTCATGAATGAAAGAAATAAAGAAAGGAGTATTTGTAACCGGGTACTACTAACATTGTTAAAATTCATTGACATATAGGGTTTGACTTTATGCCAAAAAAAAAAAAAAATCAGAGGTCATGTGAATCTCCAGATGATGCAATGCCAAAGAAAAATCAGATATTGTGGTCATGTGAATGTCCAGATGACGCAATTCTTGTATTCTAAAGAGAAAATGTTTAGGGATAAGTTAGAGGGAAATACCCTTTTCTAGTGACATGCCTAAAGATAACAATAAACCATTAAAGCAAACCAGAAATTAAAATATATTAATATATAGACCAACTAAACACAATTAGATAAATAGTAGATAAATCATTAAGGAAAATTAATCAACACTATAGAGGAAGAAGAACAAAGACTTGAATACAATTAAATTGGCACTTCACTTCTCATTCAAGCATTAAACATTATTGTTCTAGGGAGCACCGAATTAAAACAAACTAAAGTGCAAGGAGAGAACTTCATTGCGTTATCCATCACTTTGACTTGGCATATGATTCACAATTCCTATGAAGCTTAAAGAAATAACTGTAACATCTTTGCCCTCTTGCTTGATTCAAGGAAAGATGTAAATTGATCTAAAATTATGAATCTGGGGTATGGTGATTATACTTTGAAAAGCATGAACAAGGTACTATGCATATAAGTAAGTCCATTAACATCGATTATCTCATGTCTCCACTTCAACATTCCCAGAGATATGATAGTGTTAGAACAGAAATACACACACGCTGAGGAATTGGAAAGATATATAAAACAAATTAGTCCAAAATTAAGTTCAAAATGTGGAGTTAACCTCTTGGTACTGCAAGAAACTTTATTGGCCTCAAAATGTATAAGAATCATCTAGTCCACAAATAATTCTTAATTAAATTGCAAGTATATCGCACAAATTAAATTAACCCAAAAAGGAAAACAATAAAACAAGATCTTAAATTTCTTACTAATTAACATTTCCTCCTTGGCAACAGAAATCATGCACGCTCTAGTTGTAATTCCCAAGTCTATAAATGAACCAATCACCATTTTTCGCCACTTGCCAAGAAACAAGAATCTCCTCTTCGCTTCTCTCTCTGCGCTCTCTTTTCTTCTCTTCTCCTCTTCACTTGTGCTTATGTGTTTGTGAATGTGTATACAGTATATTGTGAGTGTCTACATGAGACTAAAACGGACTAGACATTACCAATACAGTAATCGAACAGTGAAAACAAAAGAATTTCCTAGTGATGGCTCATGTAATTAAAATATTCTTTAAAAAGAAAAATAAAAGCAGTGCATTTGTGAACAAAAGGGGGGAAATGAGGGTTAGGGAAAAGAGGTTACTATATAGAACAGAAATCTCTAAGCAACTAGTTCTGACATGGTCGTACAGGCTACATATGGTGGTAGCACAGATTTGAACAGCATCCTAGGTTCTTAATTTTATAAAATATAAATCCAAAATTTCCACGAAAAAGCAAGCAAACATCTTTGGGAACTATTAATATAACGCCCATCCATCTCGAGGCATATGTATATCCCACAAAGATTTATCCAAAAACTATATAAAATACTCAATTAGTACCTAGATTTTAGTAACAAAACCCTAGCTAAGAACAATAATATAATTCTGTCAGACCAATAAACAAAATAAACAATTAGTTTAATTTAATGAACGTGTAATACCATGATTGTTTTTGTCATATAAGTGCGTTTTGTACTTGTCTCCGTTCATGCAGAAGATTTAGGGCAGACCCATGGAGTATAAAATAGAACAAAATCCCAAATACTTGTGCTATTGACTTGCGATTAGGGTTTCCTAATCAACGACTTCTGTCATGTTATTCTTCCTTGCACAGTGACAGTTTATTATTGAAAGGCGTAATCTTTGGTCAAAGAATGTTTCGTTTGAAGAGAGGAGGAAATAATGAGCAGTGAATGGAAGAAGATATCGGCATTCTGATCTAAGGATTTCTTTACGGAGTAATGGCCAATTAGACTGACTAACCAGTTCTTGAACTGTACCAGTCAGATCAAATTAAACCAACTCTCAACTTATCGGATTCTTCAGTTCCTTCCCTTTTTCTTTCCATGCTTATATGAATGAAATGCTTCTATCCCTTCTTTTTACTGAAATTTTTTGCTTTGCTTCAAGAAGATGTTTATATATATTACAGATATACTAAGGTACGTTAAGATGAAAGGAAGAGAAGTACCAGAGTTAAAGATTCTTAATGGCCCATTGCAGATCATATTTAGCTGTGTTTCGATTCTTCGCATGAAATCCATGGCTTCTTGAATGGGTCTTGTTAGTTCCTCTCGGTACTTAACCAGCATGTCACAGTAAGCCTCCTGTTAATTAGTTTATCAATCTCATTAAATACACAGATCAACAAAACCAAAAAGAACAAATGCTCTAAGATCTTGAACAGCCTATAAATGTAGATAGTTAATGACAAACAGAATAAAGATTAATTAAGAGGCCCAAAAATTTAATCACCATGAACTGATCCAGTTCTGGGTCTTTCGGACCATCCCTAGAAGCGACTGAAGATCGTTGTTTTGATTCAAACTCTTGGCGAGCAGCTGCAAGCCGCGCTACTACTTCAGGTGGAGCTCCCACCTAGACATTGATCATCAGCAAGCCATGAGACGAACAGTTGATAAACATGAATTGTTAGAGAAGACTAAGGATTCTTTAATCTTGAATTACCATTTTCTCTTGTTCTGATAATACACGGTATATATGGTTACCTTTTGGCAATTCATGTAGGCTTCTAAAAGGTTAGCGTACTGAGGATGGGCTACGATCTTGGCTTTGATAGCTTCAACTTCACTACTGGAGCTTTCATTCCCTTGCTGATGATGATGGTGATGATGATGATTAAGCGGTTGGTGATGGTGATGGTGATGATGCTGCCCTCGTAATAAAGGGTAGTGAAATTTTTGAGTGTGATGAGAAGTGCTAGCTTCTGTCTTCACTATAGGATGTGCTTCCGATTGGAAACATTCACTTGATTGAAGATGGAAAGGACTTAATGGCATCTGTGCCTGCTGCTGATTGCTGACGTTGGAACTGCTAGTGCTTGTTCTACCGTATGGAGACGACGAATTAGGTGCAAGAACTGGGGAAGCATACAAGAAATTTCCCCTTGGTGTTGTGTTCTCATTCATTTGATTATAGTCCTCCATCGGTGGACAAAACCCAGATGAAGAAAACAACCCAAAAAAAGAAATGAAGCAAGAATCCTACAGCCCTAAACCAAGAAGTACTAATACCGAGCAGAAACCCTAAAAAAGACTGGTATTCAGGTCCTCTCTAGCCTAGAAAAACCTTGGCTTCGGTGCTTTATTTGGTATCTGATTACAAGAGATGTCATGACTGAGTAGAATTAGAAATGAAAATAATTCACTTTAGAATGTGTTAAGGTCTTCAAGAAGTTGCACCAAGCCTTGGCTATGTTAAGAGAAGAAAGGCACAAAAAGTACACCAAATTAAATACAAAAAGAATAGAAAGCAAAGAAGGGAGAGTGATCTCAAATGGCGAAGAAGATAAGAGCAAAGGGCAAGAAAAGAGAGTTCTTAGCCTAACCGGAAACGGCAGGAGGGCTGCGTTACTTGGGTGGGTGACAAGACTTTCTTTGTTGATAGAAAAAGAAATATTTGAAAATTATAAAGGCCAAGAGATAAGGCAACTCGATTGAGTAGATTTTTTTATTTTTTTTTCCTTCTCTCTCTAGCTGCTTTTATATTTACTATTATTCCCTTTTTCTTTCACGAGACTTTCTAATTTTCTACTCTATTTTAGTAGCTTCTTTGGATTTTGCACTTGACATTCCTATTCTTTTCCTCTCTTTGCTTAATTGGAAGCAGTTAAATTATTAGGATATGAATTTTAGCTAAATCACTTCAAATTAAGAAAATATAATTGAATTTTAGTTAATAATTTAGAAAGAAGCACACTAATTCTCAATAATTTTTTTTGTTTCATAAAAATGAAATTTAAATTGGAGAATATATATATATATATATATATATATATATATATATATATATATATATATATGTTATTTAGTAGCTTTCTTTTGATTTTACCCAACATTTTTATTTTTTTAGTCGCTCAATTGCTCTCAATTAATATTAAATTGTTAATGATACAAAATTTTATTTAATTATTAAACGAACACTTCATGTTATGAGAAATTTATTTTTCCAATTGTGCATTAAATTTTAGTTAATAATTTAGGAAGATGCACACTAATCATTAAACCATTTTTGTATCTGCCTGAGAGACACTAAGAAGTCTCAAAGTAAATTATTTTTATTAAATTATTATATTAATTATTTACATATTTTAAATGATTTTTTTTAGCTTAGAATTATTTGAATATTTATAATAAAATTTTTATTTTGAAAAGATAGTTTTTAAATTTGAGATACATTATATATTGTACTATATTTTCTTAAAAAATGACTTAATTTTCTCTTTAACTAGGAAAATATTTTTTATTAACTGATTTTCTTAAACACACCAAATAGAGACAAATATAAAAATTATTTTCTAAAAAAATATTTTCTGTAAAAAAGAGGCCAAAAAAATTGAAAATATTTGAAAAATAACTAGACCAATCCAAATCGATTCATATCTATCTGAACCGTTATCCACAATAATGTGTGTACATATGTATGTGTATGTGCGCGCGAGTGCACATGTATATTTTAAAATTAAATTTACAAGAATGATAGATAAAAACTCTATGTTAAAAAAAAAGATTCAAAATCGAATTGATACAAAAATCAATTCAATTCGAGATAAATATTTTCCCATTCAAATTTGGTGTCGTTTCTCCATTTCTCAAATATTCGATTTTCAGTTTAGTTTTAGATAATTTTAAATAATCAGTCCAAAATCAGACTCGATCACCCCTAATATTAACATGGATTATTACTTTTAGTCTAAGTATATACTATTACTTCTAGTCTTAGAGTTAATTTTAAATCATTGTTTACCATTTGTCAAATAATTATTTATAATACAGTCATATATTATTATTTTTTATTATATTATAAAAATTGTTACAACAAAAAGCTAAATAAAAAATTGAAAAATTAATTGTCGTAAAAAAACACCTCTAAATAAAAAATTAAAAAAAAGCTAAACAGTAAAAAATTCTAAATAAAAAACTAAGATCATGTAGAAAAATCTAAATAGAAAATTAAAAATACAAATTCTAAATAACTTTTAAACATAAAATTTAAAAACTAAAAGAATATTTCCAAATAGGAAACTAAAATTTAAATTAATTTCTTTAATTATTCAAAATTTTAAATATATAAGAGTAGGAACAATCTAATAAATTGTTAGCAAATACTTTATTTAAATTTAATAAATTTTCTCTTAAAATTATATCACACAAATGTAAGGTATAAATTAATAGATAATTTTTTATTATAATTATCCCACATAGGTATATGTAATTTGCAACTATATGTGTTAATTTTATTTTTAATTATGAAATACTTAATATTATTTATTTGATTGATTTTTAGAAATTATTTTGTTTAAATTTAATAAATCTTCTCTTCAAATTATACCACATAAAGATTGAACATATCAACGAAGTAAAGGTTTGAACTATTTTTGAAAATTCTTTTATTTAATTTCTTTGATAACAATTTTTTTATAAAATAATAATTAACTAGTAAATTAATTATTTAATAAAAATAAAATATCAAATAATTATTTAAAATTATATCACATAAGATTTTAAGGTACGAATTAGTAGATAATTCTTTATTACAATTATCTCACATGGATATATGTAATTTGCAACTTAATTTGTAACTATATGTTAATTTTATTTTTAATTATAAAATACTTAATATTATTTATATGATTGATTTTTAGAAATTATTTTTTTTAAATTTAATAAATATTCTCTTAAAATTGTACCAAATAAAAATTGAACGTATGAATCAACGAATTAAAGGTATGAATTATTTTTTAAAATTATTTTATTTATTTGATAATTATTTTTTTATAAAATAATAATTAATTCTTTAATAAAAATAAAAAATTATTTTTATTTTTATTTTTATTATTATAATTATACTGCATAATCGGACGGATTTGCAATTAGTAAATATTTAATTTGTATGTCATTGTTCTTGCTTATTGCTTATTGCCTTTCATTTTTTGGTTACAAAGGGGGGATAAAAATCCAGAAAAAAACTCAAAGCACAACTCTATGAAGTCAGGCCGCCCCAGTGATATTCTTAAGGAGCAGATGTCAAACACCTTCAAGAGGGAATCAGTCACTCCCTTGCCATAAGAAAGAGTTTCATTCGACAGTTAGTCCGTTGCACGGTTTTCCTCTCAATAAACATGTTGAATATGAAACTCACTAAAATTATCAATGAGCTAAACATAAGAATGAACCAAATTAGCATGGGTACCAAGATAAACACAACTAGACTTTAGCCAGCTCACCACCAACTGGAAATCAACTTCCAAAATAAGTCTGGAAAACCCTTTTCCATTCACAAGAATGAGTCCCTTAAGAACAACCTATAACTCAGCTTTCGCAGTATTGCAATGACCTATATTAATCACAAACCTTGACAACCATTCTCTATTATAATTACGAAACAAGCCACCCCCTCTAGCAACTCCAGGATTCCCTTTAGAACACCCATTTGTATTGAGTTTAATCCAGGGAGAGAGCAGAAGATTTCACCTAATAAGAGAATCACCATAAGAGTTCACATTAAGTGCAACAAAAGAATCATCCCAAACCTAAGTAATCTGCCAATCATATTGCTTAAGGAAAACAATTTGACAATGGAGAGGGATCTATTTCTTGTTGAACACACAACCATTTCACCACCTCTAAATCCGTCATGGGCAGCTGCAAAAAAGCAAGACCAATTGCTAGAAAAACCTTCTTTCTCATGAGTTGCAAGATTGACCCTAAGCCAGTATAACAAATCAAGATGCATTTGAACCACCTATTCACCTAAAGTATAAAATATAAACTAGATTTGTTGCATATGATGGCAGTCCCTCAAAACATGCAGGATGGATTTGGTCTCCCCATTACATACTTCACAATACAAAGAAAAAGAAAATCCTCTACAATGCCTCTCAAGATTACACATAATTTTACCCACCACAACTAACCATAAAAACATTTGAATTCTTTAAGGAACTGAAGCTTTCCAAATCAAACCCCATAACCTATTCAAGTGTTGATCAATAGAATTAGACATAGCATCATAAGTAAACTTAACCAAAAAGCTCCCATTTTTGAAAAACTTCCAAACATCATTATTATGGACATTGTTAATATACAGAATAAGAAAGCCAAATAATTTCTATCATATATTATCAGGAAGGTAAAGTTGCATTTTACTCCAATCCCAACCTTGCCTCGAAAGCCAATAATCACAAACCAATTGACTTTGCTCCGCGTACAACACTGCTAATTAAAGAGTCATCAAGAATCCAAGCATCAAGCTAGAAGTTGGTAGCCTATCCATTCCGAACATTCCTTTTAGAACTTTTAAAAGCAAAAGCAAAACTAAACCGAATTCCTTGCCAGACACTATAAATATTTCATCGAGCATTATCTCTACCAATATATGAGCCACTCTGAAGGACTTATTTCGCAAAATAGAAACCTAAAGACATTTAGGATTGGTCTTAACCTGTCAAGCTAATTTAGCCAAGAAAGCTTGGTTAACTTTACGCTAGCTCCTAAAACCCAAACCCCTTTGATTCTTTGGCCTGAGTAAAGTGTCCCAACTAACCAAGTGAATTCTTTTCATACTCTCCCCTTGACCCTAGATAAAATTACAACAAATTTTCTCCTTAGCATCACAAATGCCTAAGGGAAATTGAACAGTTTACATCATATAATAAGATATTGAAGAGAGAACAAACTAAGTGAGAGTTATATGCCCCACAAGAGATAACTGTTAAGCCTTCCAACTAGCAAGCTTAGTATTCATACAATCCAACAGAAAATTATAAAGTTGATTAATGACCCTCCTATGAATAGTTAGAGCCTCTAAGTACATTCTTAAATTTGAAACTAAAGGAATACCTAAAATCTTAAATAAGTCCTTTGTTATATTAGGATCAACATTATGAGAGAACATCATACTCGATTTAGCAAAATTAACAATTTGTCCAGAGGTTGTAAAAAATTTCTCCATGCACTATTTGATAACATGAATTTGTTCCATGTTTCCTTCAACAAATAAAATCATGTCATCCGCAAAAAACATGTGAGAGAGACTTGGACCACAAGAAAAAAGTTTGATAGGATGTCAATTACCATCATCTATTACCTCATTGATTAAGTGAGAAAGTCATTCAATACAAAGAACAAAAAGATAAGGTGAAATCGAGTTACGTTGGCTAATATAACAAGAGGGAAAGAAAACAGGAAGTTGTTCACCATTCCAAAGAATCGACATGCAGGAAGATTGAATGCAAGCCATAATATTTCTACACCAATTATTGTTCAGCCCAACATCGTGGATAGTACTACAAATAAAATCCCAAGAAAAAAGGTCATACGCCTTAGCAAGATCAATTTTTAGAAATAAAGTTCCCACTTTATTGCAAACATTTCTCATGTGATGCATAACCTCTTAAAATATAATAATATTATCAATAATATGTCACCTTGGGACAAAGCTATTTTAAATAGGGCAAATTAAGTGGGGAAGTATAGGCATAACCCTATTCACCAAAGTCTTAGTAATGAGTTTGTAAACAACATTACAAAGACTACTTAGGCGCATTTGTATGAGGCTTTCAAGGTGAGGAACTTTAGGAATTAAAACAATCAAGGTTTCATTCAATTTACAATCCAACTCTCCTCATTGTTAGAATTGAAGAATAGAACTATTGACTGTAGAGCCAACAACACTCCACGTTTTTTGGAAAAACCCAGCGTGAAAACCATCGAAGCTTGGAGACTTCTAAGGAGCAATTTTAAAAAGAGCCAACCTTATTTCTCCAAAATCACAGTATTATTCGAACTATCCATCATAGTTGTACTCAGTAGAGGGAATTTACTATAAGGAATTAACTTGAGGATCAGCCGTATAAAGATCAATGTAAAACTATTTTGCCATTGATTTTAAGGAGTTACTATATGTGACCCAGTTGCTAATAACATCATTCAAACCATGAATCTTATTTTTACTTCATTTACCAATAGTCCTAGCTTGAAAAATTTTTGTGTTTCTATCTCCAGATTTGATCCACTCTTTACGAGATTTTTGGAATCATAATAATTCTCTTGTTGAAGAACCTCATCTAACTTTTTCTTTAACATGGTCTCAAGCTTGATAAGATGTTGAGAAGCATTAGCATCTAAAAGTTTTTGAATCCTAGCTAACTAAGCCCAAAGTCATTTATTTCAAATGAAAATATTTGCAAAAGAAGACCTATTATAGTTAGATAAATGAGAAGACAACTTGGGGTGATTATCCATTAAACTATCCCCAACACCCTTTTGGTCAATAACATGAATAAAATTAGGAATAGTATGCCAAACAACTAAGTAATAAAAAGGATAATGCACTGGAATCACAGTTGTAAGCTTTAAATTCACAAGAAGAGGCATATGATTTGAATGGAACTTTCGCAAATAAGTAATCAATGCCTCCAAAAAAGTAACTTCCCATTCATAATTGCTGAAAAGCTTGGTCAATACAGACATATTTATGAGTACCTAAGGATTCTCCCCTTCTCTAAGTAAAGTAAGGCCCTAAAAAACCAAGATCAATGAGGGCATTATCAATTATCCATTATGTAAACTGAGAATACCTGGTAATAAAATTATGAGTAGAACGCAATAATTTCCTCCTAAGAAAGAACTAGTAATTTCCTTTTAAGAAACCATAGAAATAAAGTCCCCAATTGTTAACCAAGGACTAGAAAAGTCCCAAAGACGACGCTAAACGTTAGATTCGAACTGTCATACACTACTGTCAAATAACAATCAACTTGCCCATTTGCACAAACAAGATAATGCATAAACTAAGGATTACTAGCTAAAACTTGGATATCAACTCTATTGTCATCCTGCAAGAGCCAGATTCCTCCACTATAGCCCATAGCCTCAATTCAAACCCATTACTCAAAGCCAAGTTATCAATAGACAAAATTAGCTTGGCTTCTAGTAATTTTGGGCTCCACCAAACCAATGACACATAGATAATGAATCCAAATTAAGTCTTTTAAAGTGCGATTGAAAGCTCTAACAATAGCATCTTGTCAATTCCATATCAGCATAAGCATAAAAAAACATAGAAAAGGGGAACAAATGGTACCTATTAAGAAAACTCAATTAATAGCTCCCCTCTCACCAACCTAGTCCCTTTGATCATCAAGATCCTTCGAATCATCATCACTACGACCATAGCCAACATCATCCTTCATATCGTTTAAGCCATCAATATCATATGAGCTATTAGTATCAAAATCCTCATCTAGATATAGAGGATGCAGATTTGTTGGGATATTGAATTTGCTAGTACCCACCAAATCCTTATTCTTATCGAAGTGTTAATCAATTTCCATATTCCCGTCTTATTCACAATAGTGGAAGTAGGATCGATTCCCTTTTTTCTTTCAAAACCATAGTGTATTGTGGTGAAGTGGCTGTCTGGTTCCCTTTTCTTGAGCCTTTAGACTTAAGAGCTATCGTAGTAGGAGAAACGATTACGTTTTGTGCAATATTAAATTTGGAGTTCAAAGGTTGATCCATGGGCTTGTGGGCCTGAGTCTGGACATTAGACCTCTTACCTTTTCCCCGTTATGACTTAGAGTGATCTCCTCTTTTGGAAATGATTAAGGCTCAAGAATTATCCACATTTAAATCTCCTACACTCCTGCCATTATCACCTTCAACAACCTCATCATGTGCAAAATATCATCCAAAATATCAAATCTTCCATTATCTGTTTGTAAATGATCCTCTCCAATAGTTCCTTGCTTAGTAGGGACATTGCACTTGGTCGATGCATATTTTCTTTCCTCATTTGGACCTCTTGACTCCTTTTTAACTAACATCCAAGCCCCAAACTTTTCAGAATTTTCCTTATCAGCCCCCCTTCCATTAGGAATTTTCGTATTTGGATTATTGACTGGCAACACCTCCTTCTGTGACCTTAACAATGGACAATCTCCCTGATGATGACCATAAGTACCACAATGAAAGCAAACTAAATGAATATGTTCATATTCCACTTTCCTTATGTGCTTTTAGAGTTTGAACTGTGAAACCAATGGTTTACTCAAATCTATCTCAATTCATACTCTTGCAAATCTCCCTCTAGAGACATTACTAGTAGCATCATCAACCTTAATTGGCCTTCCCAACTTAGCTCAAAGTATCAATAGAAACTGCTCAGCACAATATTCAATGGGAAGACAAGGAATTCTAATCTAAGCCAAAACTCTATCAATCGCAGTAATTGAAGGTCAAAATTAGGGTGCCAATGTCACATAGTGAGATAATGATCAAATATCATCCATGGCCCTCTAAATAACACATATTCATAATCATCCATTAAATTAAAACGAATAAGGAAAAAATCATTTTCTATCGCAACTAAAGAAAATGATGAGTCTGGCTTCCATAATTCCTTCACCTTCCACTATATGAAAGTAAACTCTATAGATTTACCAAGAAGCTTAATAATTAGGGTTTTACTCCAAGGTTGCCTCAAGCACCTCTTTTCATCGTTGGACACTTATACCACAAAGCACAAGTCATTGCCATCTTCCCTCTCCTCATCTGAAGATACATAATCCCCATCTACCTCTCTCATATTGGTTTATGGAACAAAGGTTCCCAAAAGCTTGTTACGAAAGGAAACTTGATCAGAACTAGTATCTGCATCGACATCTTTTCCACCTAGCATCCCCTTCATAGCAATCGGTTCATCCACCTCCTTGCCATCCTCACCAAGCCTGTGTTTACACTTCTTCATAATTCGCACAATATGATCTTGTTCCTCAGCTATTTTGCACTCACCCACAGAGGAGAGCAATTTCCATTTTTTTTTTCTAATACCCTTTAAATTGCTTATTGCCACTTACCTAATCCAAGGCTATTTATAGTCGATGCACCTGTAACGTTGTAGGTAGCTCCCTATGCCATTTTTAGCATTCACACCATCTTCCTTTCATTATGGTTTAGATCACTAATTAAACAACTAAATTACTAATATGACTTATGAACATCAAAATTATTAATAGAGTGTTTATCTTAATTTTTTGAGATATTTTTTATTTTTTCGCTTTCAAAAAATTTATGTAAAGTGTTTAATATTAAATTGAAAACATATATTTTATCCAATTATCATTGTTAAAATGTTAGTAATAAAATTATTTTTAAATTAATTCTATTCAATTAAATTATTTAAATTTATGAAATTTTATAAACGTTAATGAAATAATTATAATAATTATATTTATGGATTAAAAAGTTATTACAATTTATATAAATTTAATTAATTTTTAACTGACTATTTGATTGCTTTATGATTTATGTAACACAATAAAAAAAATTAAAATTAATTATGAGAATTGACTCAAATTGGAAGGAGAATGAAGATCATCTCTGTTTTTTCATGCAAATTGATTAAAATACTTAAGGCATAGTTTTTTTTTTTTTTTTTTTAATCAACAGAATGAAGAATATACATAGTTTGGAATCAATTGGAACAACTTAACACATAGTTTGGAATTTGGAATCAATTGGAGCAACTTAACACATAGTTTGGAATCATGTTAGTCGGAACACATACATATCTCTGCCTTACAAAGATTCTTAATCGATCTATTTGTCAATCCCATTGCAGAAAGTGAATAGATACCGTTGGACCAAATCATAAGGCGATAGGCTGTTAATCAAATTAAAAGCATACTAATTATTATTCATACACATCTCTGAAAATCTCGATCTTGAATTTCTCTCTGTATTGTACAGTAACTCTTTTCTGATTTGATATATTTTCCTTATTGGTCGAAAATAGAAACAGAAAATATGGATGCTTTCTACAAGTATTATGTGCCAATAAATGCATCCACGGGACAAAGCTCGACGACAAGAAATTAATTAAGCTCAGCATTTGCCCTTTGGGCAAGCAAAGCAATTGCATTGTCGTTGATGTTTATTGGGTGAGTTCACATTTTTTAGCTGAAAATGGATGCTTCATTTTTGCTTTTGGGTTTTTATTTAATTAAAAGCACAGTATGTATGAATAATAAAATCAAAAAAATAAAATTAAAAGCATAAAAAGAATTCTAATAAGTTCCATTCAACAATTAACACGTGATACTAACACAGTAAATCAATCATTATATACTTTTTCATTTATCAATCTTGCAAAATTTTTGTTGTTTAATTTCTTCAGATGACTTATATATATATATATAGCTGACCCCAACACTGTTTATTGCAATCGTCTATCAAAATCATTTTCAGCAAGGATCTATGACACTATTAGATTACTCATCCATTATTTTATATATATATGTGTGTGTGTGTGTGTGTGTCCAGTTTTCAATGTACTATATACATTATTATTATAATGAACATTACGAATTCACATATGATAGTGTACTATAACATTATAATTAGTATATTCAAATAATAATTTTGATAGTAAGTATATATAATTATTTATTATTTTTAATAAAATTATTATAAATAATTAATAAATTATATATAATTTAAAATTTTATACAATAATATTTTACATAAATTTTACTATACTATTATATTTTCTTCCCCAAATCAAAACATAGAAAGAGTAAATTATAAATTTGGTGTTGGAATATTTTAATTTTTTATATTTTGGTGTCTAGATATTTTTTTATTGAATCAAGTGTCTGAACTGGTAAAATCATTTTCAATGTAGTAATTCTTCCCAATTTAAATATCAATGACTGTCATGTGAAAATTTATTTAATCTGATATTAAATTTTATACATTATTTCAACTAATTATATATGGATACATAATTTATTCACTCTAAATACAAAATTTGTTCATTTTTTTACTTTATATATATATATATATATATATATATATATATAAACAAATTCTATTTTTATTAGTATAGAATTTATTTAAATATATACAAAAAATAAACGAATTTTGTATTTAAAATGACAAAAATTTGTATCTAAATTATATATATATAATTAATTAAAATAATATACAAAATCTGATATCAAGTCAAATGAATATAATAGAGTGATGAATTTTATTGTTTATATTAAAAAAAACACTATATTAAAAATAATTTTATCAATTTAGACACTTAATTAAATAAAAAAAATTATCTAAATATCAAAATGGAAAAAATTAAAAAATTTATACACTAAATTCGTAATTTATCCACATAAAAGTACATACACAAACTTTTCGACCACCAAAAAAATAAAAAAGAAAAGAAAAAGAGAACAAGGAGATAATAAGAATGCGAAGTAGAAATAGATAGAAGAATCCGTATCAGAGTTAAGAGTACAAAAATTCAACTGTAAATAGTTGTCTGCAACGAGTAAGTTGTACGGTTAGTGATGGGGTTGGTTGCAGAAACCCACATGTGGTGTATACATGCAAAATGCAAATTTCATGGCTCTCTCTCTCTGCTATTTGCAATTGCAACGAGGTATAGTTGGCGGCTATATCCACCATTCTTCCACCTCTGTATAATAACAAAAGCAGTATCAGTGGTAGTAGCAGTAGCAGTAATAGCGGGGACTTATCTATAACCTCCGATACCCGCGTGCTATAATATGAGCTTTCAGGTGGATTGGGGGTCCAAAGTTGCGAAAGACGGTGTTTTTACTTTATCCTTTTTCTCGCTGTTTATTATTTCTCCCATTACAAAATATTGCACACTCATGCCTTTTTTTTTTTTTTTTTGGTGGGGGGGGGGGGGTGGATAGAGTGTAAAATCTCAATTTTATTTAATATTTAGTGACATGTGATTTTATGACCCATTTTGTGAAATTATATTTTACCTTATTTTTTATTTTTCATAAAATTAAAAGAAAATATTGAAATTTTGGTTCTCAGTTTTGAGTAAGACAATCTAATAAACTGTTGAAAATTGTGAGAGATTGACCATAAGTATTTATAGTGTAAAAACTTTAATAATTTAAAGATAAAAAATTAAAAGGTGATAAATAAGATCTGTGATGCAAATGTATTTGGTTCTAATTATTCTTAATATATGCAAATTTTAATCTTTTTTCTTATACATTCTCGAATAGTCAATTTCAAAAAGATAAATTATTTTCAAATTAATTGATTTATTAACAATTAATTTTAGTAAATTTTACATATTTAAAATCTTATCCAATTATATTACAAATGAAATAATTCAATATTTCTTGGCTATACATATATGAAAAGGCTTTCACTAGTGTTATACTATGAAAAATTTAATTAGAGCACTTCCTAACCTCAAGACGATTAGATCTTTGTTAAGTTTGAAGGCCTACAGTGTAACAAATTAAGTGAAAAACTTAACGAAAATATTGCAGAGCTACATAATACAGAAAAAATAGAGGTGATTAGTGATGTTGGATGTGGTATCAAGTTGAATAATTTGGAAGAGTTTTTCTTAGTTTAGACTAGGTGGCTTGAAATTTTTTGGATTGAGGTCTATAAAACAAAAGAGATTGAGAGGGTTGCTTGAAAGTAAGAGTAAGAGTATGAGAAATATAAGGAATGACGTACCTGATTAGGAGTAGAGATGAGCAAAAATCAGACTAAATCAAAAAAATCGATTGTGATATAATTTAGTTAGTCTAGTTCAATTCAATTTTTAGTAAAAATCGGTTTGATTTTATTTTAGTTTTAGAAAAAATCGATTTTTGATTTTGGTTCATTTTTTTAATGAATAAATCAAAATTATTAATAAATTAAACTAAATCGAAACAAATTAATTTAAAATATATATAATTGAATTAAATCTAACCATACCAAATTGAAATTTTATACGTTCGGTTTGGTCTGATTTATATGTATATAAATTCGTTTATTCAATTCGATTTATTTGATTTTTCAAAAAAAATTTGGTTTCATTCAATTTTTAAATATAAAATTATTTATTTAATTTTGGTAAAGAAGCAAAATGAATAAACTGAATTGACTAAATACTAGCCCTAATTAGAAGTTTTTTTTATATAGTGACTTAAATAGACTATTTAGACATAAGTGTGCATACTATTTGTATTGAATGATGTTTCATTTATTATGTGATACTGTTTTCTAGAGAAAATTATGATTTTATAAAAAGAACGATTAGGGATACACTAAAGAGAAACACATATGAGCCGATTCAACACTAGCCATTAAGCTGAAAATTCAATTTAAATCGAGTTGAATTTATAACAAATTAAATGAATTTGAACCATGATACCGAACTAAGCATTAGGTATAGTCTGCATTAATAAGGTAATATCAAAATCCCTAAAACTAATTTAGTCAGGGAACACAAGGAGAAAAGAATCATTATGCGATCTTAGTACTCCCTTAATATTGGAAGAATAAAAAATTCACATAAATGAGCTCATTAACTATATTATTTATTTTAAAATTTAAATATTAAATTAATATATAAACAATTAATATTTTATATTTAAATTTTATTATTAATAATATTTATATACATATAATTACATTTTTAGTATATTTTACTTGATGTTTATGATGCACGGAAATACTTGAAGTGAGGCATTTTTGCATTTAGAAAAAACGTTTCTTTTAAAAAAATTTATTGAAATTTACTTGAAGCCTGTGATTGGGAGAGAGTAAAATAAAGGGGAGAGAAAAATGGAAGAGGAAAAATAAAATACCTTGATTGGGAAGGGGAGAAAAATAGGAGGGGGAAGGAAAATAACACAAATTTTCCCTCTTATATTTTCTCTCCAAAATGGAGAGAAAATATGGAAGAAAGAGGGGATTTTGCAAAAATTACCATCCTATCCCTGAACAGTGTAAAAAATTACAGAATTTGAGCAAAAATCGAACCAAACTGAAAAACCAACCGAATCGAGCTAGTTTGGTTCGGTTCGGTTTGATTCCTTAATAAAATTGGTTTATTCAGTTATACTTTTTAAAAAATTCGGTTTTAGGTTTTTGGTTCGGTTTTTTATATAGAAAACAGAAAAATTGAATTAACTGAAGTAATTAATAAATCA
>CATIWR010357486.1:0-11947 GCA_949677035.1 Omphalea diandra
GATTTATAGTGGTTCGGGTATAATCGACCCTACGTCCACTCTCCAATCTACCAATTGGGTATTTCACTATCTCAAGGTGTTTTCAAGCTCACACCCAACTTGTACAACTTGTGTTTTGATGGCTCACACACAACCTTACAATAATGTATTTTTAGGCTAACACACAACCTTACTCAAGTGTTTCACTAGGCTCATACTTAAACCTTTCTTGAAGTGTTTTTACAAACAAACACTACAACCTTACAACTTGGTGTTTAATGCTCACACCTAACACTTACAATTTCATAAAGAAAATTGAAGAAAATGAGTAGCAAAGATTAAGAGCTTTAATTACTTGTAATAAATTTCTTAGCAATCTTCTTCATGGTTGTTTGGTAGAGTATTTATACCAAAACTTCACCAAAGAGACGTTGCATATCATAGCTCACAAAATCTTTGAGACATGTTTGATAGATTCTGCATTAAATGTTTAACAGTCTCAATTCGCGGTCACTATTACTCATTAGCGGTTGCGAAATCCAAATTTATGAAGGAAAATCTCATTTGTGTCTAACGGTTAGTTCATATGGCAGCTTCTAATTAGTTTACTAGAAAAATATAGTCATTGCTCTTTTACCTACTTTTAGAAGTCGCGGTCATGAGACTTCTTGTATAGGATGAGACAGAGGACGTGAATTCATCTACCAAAAAAGGTTATCTTCTTCTTTTCGATTTGGGGTCGCTACCAATAAGATACCTTCGCAAAATTTGACTTCCAACGATTTGCTAGGACACTTGTCATGCCGTGGTTGTGGACTTGCTTCCATCTTAAGTCACTTCGAAATTCGCGGTCGCGACTGAGGCGTGACACATACCGCAATTTCGTCTGTCAATTTTGGACTCTTTCATTTGGATGAATCGCGGCCGAGAATGGCTCCTCGATTTCTCCTGTCGGCTTTCTAGCAATGCTTCTTCATATATCGCGGTCATGAATATAAAGTAGCGGTCGTGATTTAGAAGTCATTTTTCATACTTGAGAAATTTTTAAGCTTCATCCAACTTTCAATTTTAGATAAAAACTAAAGGCTGTAAAATAACATTAATTTGAAATATTAGACATGATAAATCTCCTTTGTCAAGATCAAAAGAGGTCTAAGACTTGGGTTAACTACCCTAGTCCAACAGTGTTTAGTTTCAATTGAGATTTATGACCAAAACTCAGAGTAAATAATGTCAAGTATAGAGATGATGAAAGGTATGTGTTCTCCAACTTGAAGATTGGAAAGAGAGGAGAGTTGGTCGAAAGTAATGAAAAATAGATAACCAAATGCCTAAAAAACTAACTCGTATTGTGCCACTTGAGAATCGGCTTTGCGACTCAGTTGAACCATGCACATGAATTCCCTAACAACTTCTTCGTAACTAGGTTCATCCCGAAAGATGAACTCATTCTAGCCCAAGTTTGAAAGGAATGTACGAATCTCTGTATTAGTGCCTAAAGTCTCCAACAGAAATGTAGAAAGGATTTTGTTAGGAAGGATGATCTTTGAAGAATTTGCCTTGAAGCACTCTTTCTCCTCCTTTGTGATGCCCTTCGTTAGATAGAGTACAAGGGGTGCAGATGGTTGAGCAATGGCCTTGCCTTTGTCTGCCCTGGAATTTTTTTTTTGAGCCATAGGAGGAATTTAAGAGATTTTGAGAGGATGAGAGTATTTTGAGAGAGAGAGAATTTGATGTTGGAAATGAAGAGGATGTTACTGTTTTAGGGGGTATTTATAGCCATTTTGGGTCTTTGTAAATGGATAGAAACGACTAGAAATGCATTGATGAAGAGTTGGAAATGGTTAGTAATCAAATCACTTAAAGGCTTGGCAGTTACTCAAATTTGTGTCCGCAAATTCCGGGATCGCAATCACGATTTCCTAAAATGTGAGTAACAGACAAACATTCCTTAGAAATATGCACTACAACGGTTACAAATTTGAATTCTTGACCAAAATTAGCTGTTGAACTGGATTCACGCAACCGCAATTTGATGTTTGACAGTTGGGTGACTCAGACTTGTAATTCGCGATCGTAAATAGAAGAAAATGACCACTAATTATGAGTCAGCAAGGATAAGGATGGAAAGTTAAGTTTTGAAAAATGTGATCCACTTTACTATGTTGATGCTTAATTTATGCAATGTGTTACAAAAAAACACAATTGCAATTAAAATTAAGACATCTCAATTAACAAATATCAAATTTAATAAACATACATATAATAATCACAAATCAAAAAATAACAATCAATACACATAACAATCATACATAAGATCAAATTTTCACTTTAAGGAGCTTCTATCAAGCATTCCCAAAGCTCTCTTAATGAAGTTCAATCTTTCTTCATTGAGAGGTTTAGTGAAAATATCCGCAAGATGAAGATTTGTGTCAATAAACTCTAACACAATATCACCTGATCTTTAAGGAAATGGTGTCTAATATCTATGTGTTTGCTCTTAGAGTGTTGGATAGGATTCTTAGAAAGATTGATAGCACTAGTGTTATCACATTTAATAGGAATGTGATCAATCACTTTGCCAAAATCATTCAATTATTGTTTAATCCAAAGGACTTGGGTGCAACAACAACCCGCAACAACATACTCGACTTATGTGGTGGATAAGGCAGCTGATACTTGCTTTTTGCTAAACCAAGATACTAAGCATTCTCCTATAAATTGGCAAGTCCTGGAAGTGCTTTTTCTATCTAATAAACTACCCGCATAATCTGTATCCAAATATACTATGATACTAAAGGATGAATCCCTAGGATACCATAACCCTAAGTGAATTATGTCGTGCAAATACTTAAAAATTCTCTTAATAGCATTTAAATGAGACTTTTAGGAGAGGATTGGAACCTAGCACATATACATACACTAAACATGATATCCAACCTAGAAGCTGTAAGATAAAGTAAAGATTCGATCATACCTCGATATCTATTTTCATCTACCGTCTTACACGATTCATCTTTGTCTAACTTGATGGTACCACTCATGGGGGTTTTGGCTACTTTACAACCATTCATGCCAAATTTCTTAAGTATCTCCTTTGTATATTTAGCTTGGTTGATGAAGATCCCTTCTTTGGTTTGCTTGATTTGTAAACCGAGAAAGAACTTGAGCTCTCCCATCATGCTCATTTCGAATTTCATAGTCATACACTTGGCAAAATCCTCACAAAGAGACTCATTAGTAGTACCAAAAATGATATCATCAACATAAATTTATATAATTAGTGTGTCATGCTTGTTGTGCCTTTTAACAAATAGTGTGGTGTCCACCTTTTCTTTTTCAAAATCATTTTTCAAAAGAAATGAACTAAGTATTTCATACCAAGCTCTTGGAGCTTGTTTCAATCCATATAGGGCTTTGTTCAATTTCAAAACATGTTTGGAAAAATAATGTGACTTAAAACCAGGAGGTTGTTCAACATAGACTTCCTCTTTAATAATTCCATTCAAAAATGCACTTTTTACATCCTTTTAAAAAAGCTTAAAATTTATGTGGTATACAAAAGCTAAAAGTATCCTAATGGCCTCTAATCTTGCAACAGGGTAAAAGTCTCATCATAATCTATGTCTTCCTCTTGGTTGTATCCCTTAGTAACCAATCTAGCTTTATTTCTTATGATAAGACCTTGCTTATTCCTAAAAACCCATTTGCAACCTACAATGGAGTGTTCTTTAGGTTGATGGACAAGTTTTCATACCTTGTTTCTCTCAAATTGGTTAAGTTTCTCTTGCATAGCAAGCACCCAACTCTCATCATCAAGAGCCTCATCAATTGATTTTGGCTTAAGTTGAGAAATAAAAGCATGATTATTTTCTAAAAGATGAAGATATAATCTAGTACTTATAACCTTGGAGGTATCACCAAGATCAAGTCCTTAGGTTGATACTTGAAGAATCTCTAATCCTTGGGTAGCTCTTGACTTGGCTTAACTTGATGTATTGGTTCCTCATCTACTTTTAATGATTCACCTCCTTTGTTATCTTTTTTCTCTCTTCTTGTAGTGTCTTCCAACTCTAATTTTTCAAGATTACCTACAAGATCATCAACAAAAACATTTTTCCCAAGATCAAGTTTACTAGATTAATAAAAAATAACATTTATAGACTCTTTATCTACCATTGAACTCTTATTAAAGACTTTATAAGCCTTGTTATAGGTAGAAAAGCCCAAGAATATACCTTTATTGGTCTTAAAATCAAATTTCCCAAGATCATCCTTTGTATTCAATATATAGCACTTGCATCCAAACACTTTTAAGTAAGATATCTTGGGTTTTCTACCATTTCATAGCTCATAAGATGTTTTATTGAGAATGGGTCTTTTAAAAACTCTATTTGTAATATAACACAAAGTATTAATGGCTTTAGCCTAAAAGTGATTTAGTAAAGAATACTTATTGAGCATGGTTCTAGCCATTTCTACTAGTGTTCTATATCTCTACAACACCATTTTTGTTGTAGTGTTCTAAGAGTTAAAAAGTTGTGAAAAACTTCATTCTCCAAATAATAAGTTTTAAAAGACTTATTTTGAAATTCCTTTTCATGGTCACTTCTAATAGAAGAAATGAAGTAACCCTTTTCATTTTGAACTCTTTTTGCAAAACTTTTGAAAGCATCAAAAGTATCATTCTTATTAGCTAAAAAGGACACCCAAGTAAACTTAGAGTAATCACCAACTAGGACTAGTGCATAATGTTTGCCACCTAAGCTAGCACTTCTAGTGGGTCCTATCAAGTCCATATTAATTAGTTGAAGAGGTGTAGATGAACTTACAACATTTTTAGCTTTGTGGGAGACTTGATGTTTCTTCCTCATTTGATAAGGACCACATGTCTTGTCTTTAGTGAAATTTAGCTTAGGAAGGCCTTCTACTAACTTTCCTTTAGATACGTTTTGTAGGAGATCCATGCTTGTATGTCCAAGCCTTCTATGCCATAACTAAGCTTCATTGCTCAAAGACATAAGACACTTAAAAGATTGATTAGCCAAATTGTCTAAGTCAATTGAGTAGGTATTACCTTTCCTCTCACCCTTGAAAATAACCTCATCATCCACTAATATGGTGACTCGGCATTCTCTAGGATCAAATTGTCATACAATTGACTTACACTCAACAAATTATGTTGTAAGCCATTAACTAACAAAACATTATCAATCAAAGAACAACCATTCTTACCAATGGTTCCAATGTCAGTTACCTTACCCTTGGCATTGTTACCAAATGTGACATCTTCACCTTCTTTTTCCTTCAATGTCATGAATAGCTTTCTATTTCCCGTCATATGCTTAGAACATCTACTATCCACATGCCAATTGTTTGATTTATTGGTGGTGGCCATAGTTCCTTACACAATAAAAGTAAGTCACCTTTTTTTAGGTACCCAAGCATGCTTGGGTCCTAGGAGGTTAGGAGTTGAAGGGTCTTCTAATTTAAGGTGAGCCTTTCTAATAAAATAATAAATATTCATATGCCCATATTTTATGCAATAATGACATTGGAGTTTAGACTTGAGAGTCTTTCTCCTATGTACAACCTTAGTATAAGTAGGAGGCCTTCTCATACTTTGGTTATGTAAGTGCATCAGTGATGAGAGTAGTAGAGAATTGTTTTTGTTTGTGTGTGTGAGCATACTTTTTGTTATACAAATAAACATTGTTTGCTCTTTGAATCCTGGCTCTCAAGCTTTGGGGAGCCTTCCCTTTGCCCTTAGGCATAGGTGGCTTAGTGCTAAGAGCACTTTTCTTCCCAATTACCTCAACATTTGAAGTTTGAGGTTTTGGTGCTCTAATGAATGTAGTGTGAGATGATGTGGATGAGGAGGCTTCATTGAAGCCTAAACCATGTCTAATTAATGGTGGTCTTTGAGACATAATCAATGTGTCTAAGGCTTCTTTTCCTTTGTGAAACTTAAAGATTGAGCTTCTAAGCTCAATGACTTCTCTTTTTAGGGAGTCATTCTCTTTTCTCAATGAAGCCAATGATAAAGATGATTTTGGAAAGATTTTCCATAGATTTTTTGAGCTCATCATTCGATGCTCTCAATTCGCTTATAAGATCATTGAGGGATTTATAATCATCCTTTAATTTTAGACATTTTTTCTTCTAAGACTTCATTTGTGACTTGTATTTGTCACATCTCATAGTAAGAGCCTCTAGAAGCTCTTCAACTATCTCATCAAAATCATCAAAATATGAATGAGAGTGGGATGAAGTACTTACCTCATTTAGAGAGTCTTCTTATGCCATAAAGCAAATGTTGGCAACTTCTCCTTCTTTTTCATCTTCACTTGAGCTATCATCCCAAGTGGCTGAGAAACTTTTCTTTTTCTCCTTGTCCTATCTCTTCTTCTTCTTTATCTTGGGACAATCATATTTGATGTGGCCTTACTTGCCACACTTATAGCATGTGACTTCATTAGATCTCTCTCTAGGATTATGAGTTGTCTTCTTAAAACTTCTTCTCTCTTTTCTTATTCTAATTAACTCCTTAGTCCTTTTTGATAGCATTGCTAGCTCTTCTTCTTCTTTGTCACTTTCTTCATCACTAGAGGTAATTTTTACCTCCTTCTCCTTGGTTGAGGTTTTGAGTGCCAAAGTTCTTCTTTCTTTTTATGATTTTTCTCCTTAGCCCTTTAATTTCTTTAATTGCTCATCCTTTTGTAAGGCTAACTCATGAGTTAAGAGTTTGCCTACACATCCACAGGAACCTTTCCAATCTCCGAGTTGGACTTTTGAATACTGCACACTCTTGCACCAAACTTATCTAATAGAAGAGTTTTAAGGATTTTCGTGTTTACCTTATAATTGGTGAGAGTCCTTCCAAATTTCTTAATGCTTGTGATGATGGATAAAAGTCTATTCATCATTTTGGTGATGCTTTCATGGTCTTTCATCATGAAGAGTTCCCATTCCATAACGTACATCTCCAATCTACTTGATTTAACAAGTGTTATGCTCTCATGATAGTTTTCAAGAGTCTTCAAAATGGCATGAGCTATTTAGCAATGTTGCACTCTTCCAATCTCTTCCCTAGAGAGAGAGCTTAGAAGAATAGTCATTGCCCTTTTGTTCTTGCCATTTGACCTCCTATAGGCTTCAACCCAATCTTCTATTAGAATTAGTTCTTAAATTCCATCCACTATTTTAGTGGGTAGCTTCCATTCTTTGACAACTACACCCTAAAAGTCCACTACATTTGTATCAAGATAAATCTTCATCCTGTACTTCCAATGAGTATAGTCGAATCCATCAAAGTAAGGCTTAAGGTGTGAGTGGATTCCCTATTATGCCATAAACTTTGTTCACCCAATTAAAGCTTGTTTATGAGACTTGGCCCTAATACCACTTGTTGGCCCTAGACACTAAGAAGGGGGGAGGTTGAATTGGTGTTTAAATACAAATAAAATGAGGGATAAGGATAGAGTAGAAAAGAGACAAAGATTTATAATGGTTTAGGCATTAACCAACCCTACGTCCACTCCCCAATTCTCTACAATTGGGTGTCTCACTCATTTAAAATAGTGTTTCCCAACTCACACTTAACTTTTACACTTCGTGTTTTCAAGGCTCACACAATAACCTTTTACAAGTGTTTTCTAAGGCTCACACTAAAGCCTCTCTCAAGTGTTTTGACAGTCTCACACTAAAACATTTCTCCAGTGTTTTCACAGGTTCACACTAAAACCTTTTACAATTGGTGTTTAATGCTCACACCAAACAATCACTTAAAGTATAAAGAAGAATTGAAAGAATGAGAAGTAAATTTGCAAGAGTTTGGTTATAAGTTAATGAATTCTCTTGCATTTACATCTGTTTGGTGGAGTATTATAGCTCATACCCATCAAAGAGACGTTAGACTATGAAGCTCATCAAATCTTCAAGACATGCTAAGCAGATTTTGCATTAATTGCATGACAGGTGGGAGTCGCGATCACTACTAAAGATTCACAGTCACGACATTCCAATTTCCATATGGGAGGCAAAAATTATAGCAAAAAACCTCATTTGTGTCTAACGACTAGTCCACTTGTTAGCTTCTCATTGCTCCATCAGGACAATATAGTCATTGCTTTCTAATTGCCCACAAACTTTGCGATCGCGATTAGTCCTTATACATGGTGCGACTGAGATGTGAATTGTTCTATTTGAAGGAGAATTTTCATCTTAATGAATCGCAGTCACTACCTACAATGTTGCCCTCATGAATTTTGTTCTTCAATGGATACCTGAGACATTTGGCACGTTGTGGTTGTGGACTTGGTTCCCTCTTCAGTTACTATGAAAGTCGTGGTCGCAACAATGACCATGAATTCATCTGTGACTTTGATACTCCCATTTTTTGGATGAGTCATGACAGCAATGATGCCTGCAAATTTTGTCTGGCCTAGTTTCACCCTGTTATTGAGCTAAGTCGCGGTCGTGAATTAAAAGTTGCTGACCACGAATTTGGATGAACTTTGCCTTCTCGAAGATTATGAACTCCATCCAACTTTCAATTGAAAGTCTAACTTAATTATGTAAAACAAAACTTAATGGAAACATTAGGATTTATCAATCTCCTTTGTCAAGATCAAAAGAGGTCCAAGACTTAGGGTTAACCAACCTAGTCCAACAAGGTTATTAATCAGATTAGATTGCTTAAAGAAGACCTCCTTGAGAAGAAAATTGTTGATAAAATAATGGTGACTATTCTAAAGAGATTTAAAGCCAAAATCTCATCCTTTAAAGACTCTTAGGACTTGACATAGCTCACTCTCATTGAGCTTGCCAATGCTGTATAGGTTATTAAGCAAAGAAAGGCATTTAAAGAGGAAAATAGCATTGAGAATGTCTTGTTTACAAACTAGAAGAAAGCTCAACCTAGTGCAAGCAATAATAAACAATCTAATGATAAGAAAGACAAGGATAAAAAGAAAAATGGTGATGGTAGATACAAGGGAAGAAGATGCAAGTTCCCTCATTATCCTTATTGTAATAAGAGGACTCATACTAAAAATTTTATTGGTATAGACCTAATGTACAATGCATGTCTTGTAAGCAATTAAGACATGTTGAAAGAGTTTACAACGCAGCCAACAACAATAAGATCCACCTCAGCAAGCATAAGTTGCAGACAACCATGAACCTTAAAAAGAGAAACTTTTCATGGCTTTGGTTCATGAAAAATGCAATGCTACCAACAGTCACTCATCCACCTGGTTAGTTGACAGTGGTTGTACACACCACATGTCAAATGATTTGAAGAATTTCAAGGCTCTTGATAGAAACTATTCCTCTAAAGTTAAGATTTGATATGGTAATCTATTGGAAGTAATGGGGAAAGGTACTGTTTCAGTAAATATACTCTCAAGTACAAAGTGATCTCTTATGTTCTATTTGTACCTAGAATTAGTCACAACTTATTAAGTGTTGATCAATTGGTGGAGAATAATTATGCTCTATTTTTTAGAAAGAACAAATGTGAGATTTATGATCCTACTAGCAGATGTCTTCTCAATAAGTCTAAAAGAAACTTCTTGATTAAATGGGAAAATATTGAAATCAAAGCCTGTATTAGTAGTGTTGATGAATCAACTCTTTGGCACAAGAGGCTAAGACATTTCAATTATAACTTTATTGTTGATATGTTAAAGAAGGATTTGGTTACTAATTTGCCTGTTGTTAATGATCCAAATGAAGTGTGTAGATTGTGTCAATTTAGTAAACAAACCAAACTCCTTTTTTAGTAGATCAAGCATGGAGAGCAAGTGAGAAACTTCAATTGGTGCACACTGATGTGTGTGGTTCTATGCCTAATCCTTCTTTGTTTGGCAACAAATATTTTTTTGATCTTTATTGATGATTTTAACAAATTTCGTTGGGTGTTTTTCTTAAAGCAAAAGATTGAGGTGTTAGATTACTTCATCAAATTCAAAGTTACAGCTGAAAATTTTTACTCCAAGCAAAAAACACTTAAATCATATAATGGAACTGAGTACACCTCTTACCAATTTTGAGAGTTACTTTAAAAAATGTGGCATCCATCACTAACTTTTGTGGTATATACCCACAACAAAATGGAGTAAGTAAAATGAGAAATAGATCCATCATGAATATGGCCAGATGTCTCTTGTTTGAGAAAGGGGAGCGAAAAGAATATTGGGTTGAGGCTGTTAACATTACTATTTACTTGCTTAACAGATTGCCTACCAAGGCAGTTGAAAGCAAACCCACTATGAGCCATCAAGGTGTTTGGTTGCTTGTGTTATGTCCATGTATCTGATGCAAAGAGGGACAAACTAAGTCACAGAGTTTAAATTGGAGTTATGATGGAGTTTAACAGTAACTTTAAGGCTTATAGAGTGTTAAAGGTCAAAACCAAGAAGATTATTATTGCTAGAAGTATCAAGTTTGATGAGGACACTTTTTGGGATTGGGAAAATGGTTTTGTTGTAAAAAAGAATTCAATTAAGGATGTTTTACCCCAGGAACAAACTGCTAGTGATGATGAATTAGATTCAGATAATGAGTTTGCTATGAAAGGGACAAGAACTCTTCAAGATATCTATGATAGGAGCAACATGGCATCATTAGAACCCTAAAACTTCAGTGATAACATCAATTCACCTCAATGGAAAACAACAATGGAGAAGGAGCTAATGATGATTGAGAAGAACAAAACCTGGAAGTTAGTGTCTAAGCCAAAAGGAAAGAATATTATTAGTGTAAAGTGGGTCTTCAAGGTCAAGCTTAATCTAAATGGCTTAATCAACAAACATAAAACAAGGTTGCTTATTAATGATTATGCTCAAGAAGCTAGGATTTACTTCATTGAAAATTTTACTCCCATTGCTATGTTTGACACCATCAAATTACTGCTATCAATTGTAGCCCATAACAATTGGTGTGTCTTCAAGCTAGATGTCAAGTCAGTATTCCATAATGGAGAGTTGGAGGAGGAGATTTACATTGATCAACCTCAAGGTTTTGAGATTACAGGGCTTGAAGATCATGTGTACTTATTGAAGAAAGCTTTATATGGCTTGAAGTAGGCTCCTAAAGCCTGGTACGACAAGATTGACATACATTTGTTGAGTTTGGGTTTTGAAAGGAGTTGCAATGAAGCAACTCTATATGTGAAGCAATCTCAGGAACAAGTTTTGGTGGTATCTCTCTATGTTGATGATCTACTTGTCACTGGTAGTAATGAAGATATGGTGATTCAGTTTAAGGAGGAGATGAAGAAGGCATTTGAAATGAATGACTTGGGACCTATCACTTATTTCTTAGGTATTGAAGTGTTGCAAACTAGTCAAGGCATCTTCATTCATCAAAAGAAGTATGCTAAGATGATCTTAGAGAAATTGCAATGTCAAATTACAAATTTGTTGCAACATGAACAGTGAAAGTTGAAAAATTAAAGAAAGAAGATGGTGCTAAAAATGTGGAAGCTGGTGTTATAGGAGTTTGATTGGAAGCTTATTGTATCTATTAGTTTCCAAGCCTGATATCATGTTTGCAACAAGCATGCTCCCCTGTTTTATGCATTCTCCAAGTCAAACTCATTTTTCTGCAGCAAAAAGGGTCCTAAGGTATGTGAAAAGGCACAACAGATTATGTATAAGAACTCTTATCACACAAAATTATTGGGTTTCATTGATAGTGATTGGGCTAGACAGAGGATGATAGGAAAAGCATTTCAGGGTATTGTTTTTCTACTGGTTCTGGTTATTAGCATAATTGACATATTATTTCCATAACTGTATATATCTTTGTAATTATGGTGTATATATTTCTGTAGCAGATTTTAGGGATATATAGCAGATTCTTAGAGATATATATAGCAGATCTTTAGGAATATATTGTAATTATGGTATATCTAAAGATATATTGTAATTATGGTATATATATTTCTGTAGCAGATTTTTAG